>MCJB01046679.1:1063-52358 GCA_002018475.1 Nicotiana obtusifolia
CCTTCCTTAAACCGACATTACAAGCCTATAAAGTCCTTATGTGATCTCTAACCAAAGTGTTCTTATAACTAGGCGATGAATTAAAATAAGGGCAAGCCTATGGCATGGCAGGTGCTGGCACTTGAAATTCTATTCTGAGAGCGAGTGTTCTAGTTCTTTTGTCCCTTGATTTTGCTATGATAAATACTGTGGGAGTGGGACTTTCTTTCTAGTGAGGGCACATACACTGCTAGGTTGATAGCCAGTTGAGCTTGAGTAAAAGCATAAGTAAATTCAGCTGAAAGTAGCATTTAGTTACTTTGTTGAGACTCAAGGTTCACTAATTGATTGTTTGCTTTTGAGCATTTTAATGATTCAAAGGGGGTACAGTGGAAAAATGGTTACACTTAAGATGTTAACAACAAACACCGTCCTTGGTCAGTGTTGCTTCATATTTGATAGGTAGAGTCTAAGTTAGGATGGTGTCGTGTTAGTTGCTTGAGGACAAGCAAGAGCTTAAGTTAGGGGTGTTGATGTGCCGGGTAATTTCGGCACATTTTGATACTATTTGTTTAGAGTTTTACTTGTTCTACTTGTTAATTATCACGATGTTTACTTAGTTTTAGTGTAATTTCAGTATATTGAGGGAAGAGACCCAGAAGCATGAAAAGAAGTCCAAAAAGCTGTCCAAAGGCAAGAAAAGAGTTCAATAGTATAGCAGGTTCAATTCTGCAACCGCAAAACAGCTATGCAAGTCGCAGAAGTCGCAAGAAGATCGCAGAGGCAGACAGAACTTCAAGCCAAATTTCAAGCTGAGAATGCGGTCGCAAATGCGACCGCAAAACAGGAATGCTAACTGCATTATCATCGCAGACACGATCAAAGTTTGAGGTGAAAAATAGAGTGGAGATTGCGATCGCATTCTGCGATCGCAGAGCCTATATGCGAACCGCATTTTCAGATGCAACGAGAGGGAAACTGACGGGTATGATCTGCGATGAAACGTGAAGATTTTGCGAACCGCATTCCTGCTCTGCGACAGGAATGCGATCGCAGACGTGCAACTAGGTCAAACTTAACTGCTGCTCGCCTCGGATTTTGGGCCTCTATAAATAGCTTTTCTAGGGTTGTGTGAAGGGAGACTTGTCAGAATTCAAAGTGCAAAGTACTGGTTTTGATTATTTTCAAATTGAGAGAAGTTTTTGGGTGATCAAAACTGATAATTCGACATCGTTGTAAGATAAATTCAATTATTCTCCTTTGTTCTTTAGTTTTCAACATGTGTAGCTAAACTCTAATACTGAGGTTGTGAACCCTAGATGGGTAGAATGTTATTGAAAGGTTGATATTGATTCCAATTTCGAAAGAAGCTTGATATTTATTTATCTCTTGTTCTTAATTTAATCGTTAGTGGTTGCAAACATTAACGAGTGCCAATTTACGCTATCGTATCTTGGAAAAGTGAGATAGAGTTTGGTAGAGATAAATAACAAGAATTCAAGGCTTTAAACCTTGTTTAACGAAATCACTTAGGAATAAGTAGATTTCAATTTGGCGAATGATTGGGTGTTCTTAATTTTGACTCTTTAGTATTCGGGAGGATCATGAGAGGATACGTTATCTAAGTGTTGGGAAATATTGGATAACACGGTAATAAGAACCGATCGCATATCAAGAACGGACTTCAATATCAATATCAATACATTCTACTACATTAGGGGGAACACAACCTTAGGATCTCAAATTCATATTTTTACTTTCAAATTACTTTCGAACTGCAACTATTAGTTTACTTTTCTTTACATACTCATTGATTTACTCTATTTGGCTACTTGATCGAATTACGACTAAGTACAGTATTGCATTAATCGGATAATTGTTTCACGCCTATTCCCTGTGGGATTCGACCCCAACCTCGTTGGGTTACTATATTTGACATCGATCGCTTACACTATTATTAAGGTGTAATTTGAGCGGATCATATAGCCTCTAGAAGATTAGTACATACGTCTCCATACTGATCCTCCAGACTCTATTAAGCTTTCTCATGACTCGTGAGACCTAGGCAACCTAATGTTCTGATACCACCTTATCACGACCCGAAATTTCTAACTGTAGGTCCGTGATGGCTTCTAGCATCCACTTGCTAGGCAAGCCAATATTAGTACACAACTAATCATTTTTAGACAATTGAAAGTAGTATAATAAGAGTTAAACCTGTAGAATTTCAAAGTTGACATAATAATTCCAACACCCACTAGCCCAACTCGGAATCTGCTGTAACCAGTACATGAGCATACAAAAAAGTGCTACAACCAATGCCTAAAGGAATCACAACTGTTTGAAATAGAATAAATAGTAAACTAGATAAAAAGGGGGATTTCAGGAACGACGATCGCTATGCAAGTGTACCTCAAGTCTCCAAATGCAGATGTGATTCAGGAAGCAACTCTGCTAAGCACCGTTGGGACCAACTTCAGAATCTTCACAAGAAGTGCAGAAGTGTAGCATAAGTACAACCGACCCAATGTACTATATAAGTGTCGAGCCTAACCTCGATGAAGTGGTGACGAGGCTATGAAAAGACACCTACTAAAAACCTATGCAGATATACATGTAAAGCAACAGAACTAACAAGCAGAGCAATATTAACAGGACGGGGACATGTAAAAATGGGGCAAGATCAGAGTAAGTGCAAATCACCGATTAACCTCTTTCTGAAATATACAAAAATGCAGCCAAATAATCCACAAATCCAGAAATCAAGTAAAGCAATAAAATCATCAACGACATGGCATCAACCTTTGTACTTTTACTCTCATTTTAACCATATAATAGAATAAATGCAATGGCACATCATCACCCTTCGTGCTTTTACTCTCATCCTCACAATATGATAATGTTATGATAAAAGAAATGACACGCCATCACCCTTCATGATTTTACTCTCATCCTCACATGATATAAAAGATGACAACAAAACAATCAAGCGCATGGCATCACCTTTCGTGCTTTAGTCCTCACATTCGCTCATTCAATGATAGGGCACGGCAACACCCTTCGTGCTTTTCACTATTCCTCACCAAGCAAAACCAATAAGCCAAAGTATCAAGCAAGGTGGGAAACGAATTTGAACTTTAATCGCGGTGTTATCATAAACAAATTCAACTTCCGATATCCCAACAATTTCAAATTAATTGTCATGACCCAAAATCCCACCATAGGCGTCGATGGCACCTAATCTCCAGGACTAGATAAGCCGGTTACTTTAAACAGTTAAGCTAGTTAAACGTGATATTTTTAAAATAGAGACTAATATAAATACCGATATGAAGATGATACAAGACCACGCAGAAATAGTCACAACAATCCTCCCAAGACTAGGTAGTACAGAGTCATGAACTCTAGATGAATACATATGAATATCTCAAAGAAACTAAATACAATATTGTTAGGATAACGAATTAACAATACAATCAAAAGAAAAAGGAATCCAAGGGACTGCGACAACCAAGCAGCTCTACTGTTATCTCCAATACTTGGATCTGCAATAAATGTGTAGAAGTATAGTATGAGTACACCACGGTCGGCACTCAGTAAGTATCAAGACTAACCTCGGTAAAGTAGTAACGAGGTACAAGTCAAGACACCTACTAGTTATAATAACCTGTGTATTATATGAGTATAAAGCTAATAAAGGAAGCAAGAATCACTAAATGACAACAAGGAATAAACATGTGATAAAAACAGTAAAGTAATCTGAGCACCGTTAAAGTAATAGTGAAACCAAATAAGGTAAACAAGTGACAACCGAATAATCAAGCTGTTCTAGCACAAGTTTCACAACAAAATTACTCCGAGATAACTCATCTCAAAATCACAAGTCACGAGTCCCAAATCACAAATCATGTGCTCATGGCACCTCGTGCCTACATTATTAATCACAAACGCATGGACAACTCACGTGCCAATATCTCAATCCACCCGGCATAGTCACAGGATCACTATCATAATCCCCCCGACATGGACACAGGCTCAACATCATAATCCGCGCGGCGTGATCACAGGCTCAATACCACAATGGAAGCAGGTAATTCAAGAATACATGTGCATGACCAATGAATGTCAAGTTTCATACTCTTGAACTGCTGTACACGGCATGCTATGTTGTATGCTTGTGCAAGTGTACTATTACAGTCCAAATCAACAAGAAATATCAAAGACATCAAGGAGTTCACTAAAAACAACACCATAAGTCACGTAAGGTGCATGACACACACAAGGAGAAATTATACCATCACACGAATATCATCAACATTAAGCCCCCAGGCCATCATATATCATCCTTGACATAGCCACCCTTGCCTCTCCTCATTGACAATATCATAATAGCCACTCTTATTGCTCCGCCCAAACAACACATCCCAATAGCCACCCGTATCACTTTGCATAATAGACACCCTTATCGCTCCGTGCATCCAATAAACACAATAGCCACCCATATCACTCCGCCCATTCGATAAATCACAATAGCCACGCGCATCACTCCGCCCAGACAATAAATCACAATAGCCACCTGTATCACTCCGCATAATCAATAACAGTGAGATACCACCCTTATGCTCTGCATTACCACAATCAATCTACACACAAATCCATATGTGCTAACAATACAACAATACGACATATCAATTTGTACCATAAACACCCATAGACCACAACTTTTCCAAAACAACAATACCAATATCACCACAACACATAGCCCGCGGCTCAACCACGACGTGAACAAGAATCTCTACAACAACATAATGAAATAGAAAATAACTCAACAATGAAGGATACTCCATAAAACAACAACTTCAGCTAAAACAGTTAATAACTCTCAATAAGTCCAACTTCCATTACTTGCTTACGAATGAACTTAACAATGAAAGGCATGACGTATACTAACAAATTCAATTAAATACATATAAGACTAACTCAACAATGATGGATAGAACATGTACTACCAACTTCGGTTAAAGCATAATAAACTTGACAATGAAAGATATAACATGTAATGGCAACATCAATTAAGACACATAAGATTAAACTCGACAATGTAAGCTAGAGCATGATATAACGACTACAATCTAAGCAAATAAGAATGAATTCAACAATGAAAGATGTAAAAATTAACTTCTAATTAAATGCATTAAGTAACCTCAGAGTCTAAAACGGTCAATTTTTCCACATATAAGCGGGGTACACACTCATCTCCTCATGTACACGTCTTTCGCATAATTCAAACAATACAATCAACCAAATCCTAAGGGGTAGTTCCCCCACACAAGGTTAGGCAAGATAAAGAAGCTAAATCAATACTCTAAATAGTCCCCTCCGTGTTAAACAACCTCCGAACACCTCGAATCTAGCCAAAATAACTTAATATCATAAATAAAAATCATATGAAACTAATCCAGTAATAAAGCTTCGATCGTTAATGAAAACTAAAACATCACTCCAAAAAGTCAACCACATCCTAGAAACCAGACAATACTCAGAAAATCCGAATAACCATTCCGATAGGAGTCCAACCATACCAAAATTACAATTCTGACATCAAATCGTTCTTCAAATCATCATTTTTGTGTTTTAGAAAGTTTTACAAAAATTTCCAAATTCTCCAATTCAATCACTAATTTAATGATAAAAACAAAGATGGAATCAGGAAATATAACCAAATCGGGTCGATAATACTTACCCTAATGCAAAACATGAAAATTCCCTCCAAAATCGCTCAAAACTGAGCTCTCTAACCCAAAGTAAAGTAACAAAAGCCCTCAAAATAGAATACTATATAGTCTGCCCAGGTGTTCCGGGTCTCGCGATCGCGAAGAAAAAAATGAAGGCTGCCAAAATTACTCCTTCCCGAACGAGGTCTGTAGCCTGCGAACGCGACCAATGCCCGCCCTAGCCTTCGCGAATGCATAGGTCAACTCGCGAATGCAGAAGGCAAATACCTGATTGCCCTGCCCAGCCGTCACACTTACGCGAACGCGATGGACTCAGATCCTCAATGCTCCGCGAACGCATAAGCAACATCTCGAACACGATGACTAAAACATCAAAGTCCTGAATAACCCTTCGCGATCGCATTGGTACTTCTATGAACGCGATGAACTGCCTAAATCAGAAAAACCAGCAATTCCAAAACATGAAGAAATAGCTCGTAGCCCATCCGAAACACACTCGAGGGTCTCGGGACCTCGCCTAATCATACAACCCAATCCCTAAACATAATGAGCACCTACTCGAGGCCTCAAATCACATTAAACAACATCAAAACTATAAATTGCACCTCAATTCAAGCCTAAAGAATTAATGAACTTTCAACTTCTACAACTCGCGCCGAATAATATCAAATCAACCCGGAATGACCTTAAATTTTGCATAGAAGTCCCAAATGACACAATGGTGCTATACCAACTCCCGGAATCACAATCCAAACCCGATATCAACAAAGTCAACTCCCGGTCAAACCTCTCAACCTTCCAAACCTTTAACTTTCCAACTTTCGCCAAAAGGCATCAAATAAACCTGCGGACCTCCGAATCCAAATTCGGACATACGCCTAAGTCCATAATTACCATACGAAGTTATTGAAATCATTAAAACACCATTAGCCGTCTACACAAAATTTAAACTCCTTTCAACTCTTACCACTTAAGCTTCTAAAATAAGAATCTTTATTCCAAATCAATCTCGAGTCTCCCGAAAACCGAAACCGACTATACACTCAAGTATTTATACATGATACGAAGATTCTCGAGACCTTAAACCACTGAACGAAATGCTAAAGCTCAAAACGACCAGTCGGGTCGTTAGGTTCTCCCCATCTTAAAAAAATATTCTTCCTCGAACGTGCCAAGAACTGTTCCGAAGTCATCAAATTACTGAATGAAATCACCACACACATACCTATGGGTTATCCCACATCATCCCAATCCACATAAACCCGACAACACCATCTCAACGGAAGATTCCTTCCACCCATACCGATAAGTCGTTGAACCTAATTTTCAACATCCACTCATCCCCTAAAGAACTGATTCCCACATAAACATCCTGTATCAACCTCAACCAGCTGCAAAAAACCATAAGCACGCTCACACGGTATATACTCACAATGCAACACGTCACCCATATGCCCATAGCAACAACTCTGGCCACAATAGCTTCCCATAATCCAACCCAGCTCCGGTAAACAACCTCATATCAGCTAGAACCATGTCCCAAACCTTCCCAACACTTCTAATGATGTAGGAAACATGAAGATCTCATAACAAGTCACCTAAATCAACAAGTCTAACACCACCTAGGCGCATAACTTGCAATCTAAACTCAACAAGCAAAACTCGAATATGATTAAATATGGAACGACAAACTCATGAGAGAACTATCGAACAAGTCTAACAGGTACACCTCCCCATCGGTATCATATTATGAATCCATTCCACAAGGGAGAAAAAAAGGCATATGAACTAATCTCAAGGATCTCATCCTAATATAACTCAATTGCGACACGTAGATCGGTCCAAGCATAATAGGCCACATGAAAACTCGAGGATCCTATCCTCCGCCTGAATTACAAGTAGAATAGACATCACACCGATCGAAAACACTTCACTAACTCAATTCCGCATAACAAAATCACAACACATAACAGACTTCCTATACCTCTAGGACACCTAAATCACATGTCGTAGCCAAACCATCCAGAAATCATATCAACACCGATCGTATTAAGTAACAAAAATCTCATCCTAGTCTCATAGCTCTCAATAGTGAACAAACCAAAACAGACAAGGACAAGCTAGCATTATAGAATCTCCCAACAGGGGTAAACACAGAAGTAGAGTACAAAAATACGAAATACATCCATATATAAAGCAAGATAGGAGAACTCACACCGATAAGTAGGGCTAGATCAAAATAAAACTGATGCTCCTCTATGACAAACCGAAACCATACTCGTAGCGACATCATCTAGTGAAGTGGCCTCGGTCCGACCTGGAAAAGCATATCAACGGGCCATGCCTCCCCATCTAGGATGCCCTCTACCTGCCTGTCCTCCACATCTAGCTGGTTGTGCAGGTGGAGTAGCAATTAGAATGGTGCCTATAGCCTGAGTACCCTGATTAAATCTACCTCTCCCGAGTCAGGGGCAATCCCTCATGATGTTCGTAGTATCTCCATACTCATAACAACCCCTCTGCGGGCATGGCTACTGGTATTGATTCTGTGCTGAATAACTGGAATAACCGTTATAGGAACCCCGGGCAAGCAGTGCACTAAAGATGATTGTCCTATATGAGTATCCTGAGGTCCTTGACTTGCTGGAGCACCACGAGTAGTCTGAAGTGCGGACCGGAGTGGCCGAATAGCTGAGCCGCCGTCGTGATGCATCATAGCTAAAGAGTAGAATCCACTAATCCTCCAGAACCTCGAGACTTCTTTGCCTCCTTATCCTCCCTCTCCTCACCCCGAATAAGCTCTAACCTCCTGGCATTCTCCACAACCTGCTGAAATGAAGTACCAATCTCCTACTCCTGCGGCAATGTTGAATCTAAGACCATAAATAAGCCCCTTGATAAATCTACGGACTCGCTCTGACAGTAGGAACCAAGGTAGGTGCATGTCGGGCAGCTCATTGAACCTAATGGCGTACTCCGACACTATCATAGTGCCTTGGCGCAGCTGCTCGAACTCTGTGCATCACACATCCCTGAGGGTCCGGGGAACAAACTCACTCAAAAACATCTTTGAAAACTAAGTGCAAGTGAGTGGTGTTGCATCAGCTAGCCTACCCTCTTCATAAGTCTACCACCACTACTGCAGTGCTCTTGACACCTGAAATATAGTAAAAGCAACTCCAAATAGTGACACTTCTCTAGAAAACCCTGCACATCTTCGGTATATGTGCTACTGAAAGTAGGTGGATCATACTTCTTGAACCTCACAAGCCTCTACTGCTCCTGCTCTAACGCCACTAGCCTCACCTCAGCTGAATCAAAAAAATAGGTTGTACTGGCATAACACCCGAAACCTGACCAATGTGAGCTCGTTGATCTGGAGTATGGGCGGTAGGAGTCTGAGCTCCTCCCCAGTCTGTGAAGTAGCTGGTACAGCTGGGATCAATCCCGCCTTAGCCAATGTACTAAACATGCTCAGGAGTTGCGCTAAGGTCTCCTGTAGTCCAGGGGTAGTAACAGGAACCTCCGGTGCCTGTCCCCAACCGGAGCTACTGATGGCTTCTCACCTGCTGCCCTGGTAGGTGCTCTAGCTGCAGCACGTGCCCCTCCTCGACCTCTCGCGGCTCTAGTAGGGGGTCGGGTGTTTGCTTGGCTGATCTGGTAGTGTGTGTCCTCAACATCTGTGAAAGAACAGAGATACATAGGCTCAAACTCTGAAATCAATAAATCTGCAAAATAGGAATGAAAGAAATAGAATTTTTCCAAATAGTTCCGTAGCCTCTTGAATATAAGTGCAGATGTCTTTGTACCGATCCGCAAGACTCTACTAAACTTGCTCGTGACTCATCGAAACTATGAACCTAGAACTCTGATACCAACTTGTCACGACCCAAAATAACACCTTACGTGCCTTGATGGCATGTAGTCTAGAAGACTAGATAAGCCAGTTACTTACAACAATTAAGCCAGTTAAAGCTAATATTTTTAAAATAAAGTTTAATATAAATACCGATATGAAGGTGATACAATTCCACGTGGAAATAATCACAAAAGTCCCCCAAGACTAGGTAATACAGAGTCACGAATTCTAGATGAATACATAGGAATATCTCAAAAAACTTAATAGAATGATGTTCAAATAACGAATTAACAGTACAATTAAAAGGAAAAGGACTCCAAGGGACTGCGACGACCAAGCAGCTCTACCTTGAATCCTCGCGAACAAGAAGCTAACTCTGCCTGAGTCTTTTATCTCCAATACCTAGATCACTCCGCATAATAAACAACAGTGAGATGCCACCTTATGCTCTGCATTGCCACAATCAATCCACACACAAACCCACACGTGCTTACATCACACCATCACGACATATCAATTCATACCAGAAGTGCCCAAAGGCCACAACCTTTCCAAAACAAAAATATCAATGTCAACACAACACATAGCCCACGGCTCAACCACGATGTGAACAAGAATCTCAATAACAACAGAATAAAATGGAAAATTACTCAACAATGAAGGATACCCCATAAACAACAACTTTAACAAAAACATGTTAATAACTGTCAATAAATCCAACTTCCATTACTTTCTTATAAATGAACTTAACAATGAAAGGCATGACATATACTAACAACTTCAATTGAATTCATATAAGAGTAACTCAACAACGATGGATATAACATGTACTAACAACTTCGGTTAAAGCATAATACACTTGACAATGAAAGATATAGCATGTAATAATAACTTCATTTAAGACACAGAAGAGTAAACTCGACAATAGAAGCTAGAGCATGAAATAACAACTACAATCTAAGCATATAAGAAAGAATTCAACAACGAAATATGTAACGAGTAATAACAACTTCTAATTAAATGCATAAAGTAACCTAAGAATCTAAACGGTCAATTTTGCCACATATAAGCCGGGTATACACTGGTCACCTCATGTACACGTCTTTCACATAATTCAAATAACACAATCAATCCAAATTCAAAGGGGTGGTTCCCCCACACAAGGTTAGGCAAGATACTTACCTCAAAGAAGCCAAATCAATACTCTAAATAGTCCTCTCCATGTGAAACAACCTCCAGACGGCTCGGATCTAGCCAAAATAACTTAATATCATAAATAAAATCCATAGGAAACTATTCCGGATAATGAAGATTCGATCTTTAATAAAAACCAAAAAGTCAACCCAAAAAGGTCAACCTTGGGCCTGCACCTCGTAGCCCCACAAAACTCACAAATACAAACACTCATTCCGATACGAATCCAACCATACTAAAATTATCCAATTCTGATATCAAATAGGCCTTCAAGTCATCATTTTAGTCTTTTGGAAATCTTTTACGAAAATCCCCAATTTCTCTAATTTAATCACTATTTTAATGATATAAACAAAGATGGAATCATGAAATATAACCAAATCCGGGTCAAGAATACCTACCCCAATCCAAAACGTGAAAATCCCCTCCACAACCGCCCAAAATCGAGCTCTCTAACTCAAAAAGTGATAAAATAACAAAAGCCCTTGAAATAGAGTATTATATTGTCTGCTCAGGTGTTCCCCTTCGCGATCTCGAAGAACAAAATGAAGGCGGAGGTTGGCTCGCGAACGTGGAAGGAAAATACCTAATTACCCCGCCTAGCTCTCACACTTACGCGAACACGAGGGCTAATACGCGAATGCGATAAACTTAGTCCCTTAATGCTACGTGAATGCATAAACAACATCTTGAACGCAATGACTAAAGCATCATACTCCCAAATAACCCTTCGCGATCATGTCCATACTTTCGCGAACACTATGAACGGTAGACATCAGAAAACAAGTAATTCCAAAACATGAAGAAATGGCCCGGAGCCCATCCGAAACCCACCCGAGGCCCCCGGGACCCCGTCCAATCATATCAACCCATCCCAAAATACAACGCGGACCTATTCGAGGCTCCATATCACATCAAACAACATTAGAACTACGAATCACACCTTAATTCAAGTCTAACAAACAAATGAACTTTCATCTTCTACGACTCACGCTGAATATCAAATCAACCCGAAATGACCTCAAATTTTGCATGCAAGTCCCAAATGACACAAAGGAGCTATACCAACTCCCATAATCACTATCCGAACCTGATATCAATAAATTCAACTCCCGGTCAAACCTCTTAACTTTCCAACTTTTTCCAAAGAGCATCAAATCAACCTACGGACCTCCAAATGCAAATCCGAACATACGCCTAAGTCCAAAATTACCATTCAAAGCTATTGGAATCATTAAAATACCATTCTGGAGTCGTCTTAACAAAATTCAAACTCTGGTCAACTCTTACCACTTAAGCTTCTAAGACATGAATCATTCTTCCAAATCAATCCCGAATAACCCGTAAAATGAAACCAACTATACATGCAAATCCTAATACATAATATGAAGCTTCTCGAGTCCTTAAACCACCAAACAGAATGCTAAAGCTTAAAATGATAGGTCGGGTCGTTACATTAATTAATAACACGAAAGCGAACAATCAAGTATAACAATCCTACTAAATCATATAAAGCATGGTAAAAGAAAAAACATGGTACAATAAATCAATTTTCATCTGCATGCTTTGACCCATGACAACACATATATACTCGTCACCTTGCATATACGCCGTCCCCACATGTAATTGACGTATTAAATAAACCAAGTTGTCCTAACTCCCTCAAGTCAAAGTTAAACTTGACACTTACCTCACTCCTATAACGACCCAACCAGTCGTTCTGAGAATTAGCATCCCGTTGGTGGCTTAAGGTCTTGAGTAGCTTCATATTAATCGAGTTTTGATGGTTCTAATAACTCCGTATGGTGATTTTGGACTTAGGAGTATGTCCAGATTTTGATTTGAAGATCTGTAGGTCATTTTGGCGTGAATTGGCAAAAGTTAGAAAGTTGAGGGTTTGAAAAGTTGAGAAGTGTGACCAGTAGTTGACTTTATTGATATCGGGTCTGGATTTTGGTTATGTAATGTGGAATAGGTCCATTGTGTCAATTAAGACATGTGTGCAAATTTTGAGGTCAATTCGAGTCGGTTTGGTATTTCGGCATTAGCTATAGAAATTAGAAATTCATAGATTTCTTAGGCTTGAATCGATGTGCGATTAGTGGTTTTAATGTTGTTTCATGTGATTTGAGGCTTCGAGCAAGTTTATATCCTGTTTTGGGACTTGTTGGTATGTCCAGACGGGGTCTCGGGTCCCTAGGTGTGTTACGGATTGAGTTTAGACCAATTGTTCTTGAAATGAGACTGTTGATTTCTGTGTTCTGGTTTCCTTCATCATGATCGCGAGGGAAGATTCGCGATCCGAAGGGTTCTTGAGGACTGCTGGGATTTTACTCTTTGCATTCGCGAAGTGATGGATGCAAAGTCACGACCCAAAATCCACCTAGTCGTGATAGCACCTAACCCAACCCGTCAAGTAAGCCAATTAACAACTATCCAATTTAAATGAGATTTATTAAGAAAAGAAATGAAAATACAACTGCTTTTGTACAAGAATTTCTCAAGGCCTGGTAGTACAAATCATGAGCTTCTAAGAATTAGAATTTACAAAGCTGGTATGAAATAAAGTACATCATCTGTTTGAATACATGAACAGATTAATATTCGAAAGCTACCAAGGTCAAGAGGCAGCTATGACCGGAACGCATGTACATCTTCAAGCCCAGCTCCTGCTGTGGACAGCAACATCAGCATTCAGCATCTGCACGCAAGGTGCTAAAGTGTGGTATGAGTACAACCAACCCCATGTACTCAATAAGTAACAGACATAACCTTAGGTGGAAAGTAGTGACGAGCTGGAACAAATGTCGAAGTCCAACACCAATAGCCAACAACAGTTCATAACAACATATAAAAGTGCTAAAAGAAGTAACTCAGAGATATAGTGCTCAGCTCGTTCACAGTTTCGAAAAAATAGGCATGCTTTTCAAATATGTCAATGAAAACCTAAATCTTTTACCGAAATCACCAAAATATGAGTACGTTTGTAAAACTGTGATTTTTTCCAAAACATTCAACAGGTAATTGTTTCATTTTCAAATGGCATGAGTAAAGTACATCTCTATGCCTACATGTCAATGTGTATGTGAAGTCATGAATGATACAATGTCGTACAACATGAGGAAAAATGCATCTCTATGACTGTATGTCAAGTGTGCATGACGAATGCAATGCAACTTACTGATAAAACCATATGCATACTCTCAGAGTATAAATTCACCCAGTCCTCACAATCACTAAGTCCTCCCAATCACTCGGCACTCACTCTCGGCACTCGCACTCGCACTCAGTAGGTACTTGCGCTCACTGGGAGTGTGTACAGACTCCGAAGGGGCTCCTTCAGCCCAAGTGCTATAACAAGCCAATCATGGCATAAATCAATAAAACATGTTGCGGTGTGCAGCTCGATCCCATCAGAAATCAATAATACCTGTTGCGGCATGCATCTCGATCCCATCAATACCCTCACCATCGGACCCTCGGCCTCACTCAGTCATCAATCTCTCCAGTCTCTCGGGCTCACAATGTCATGAAAATCAACCCAAAATGATGATGTGATGTATCAATAAATGGTAACAGAGACTGAGATATGATATGCAAATGAATGCGTATGACTAAGTATGTAATTGCAATGTAAGCAAATAACTCAACAGCAGAAATGACCTCAGTGGGTCCCAACAGGAAAAGCATATAGCTTAGACATGGTTTCTAACATGGATCATATCCCAATTACTCTAGCACGTAGAGATTTCATAAATATAAATAAGATTAGGTAACTACACAGTACCACAGAAATAACCGAGTCACAATTCACACGGTGCATGCCCACACGCCCGTCACCTAGCATGTGCACCACCTCAACACCAACCACATATCACGTATATTCAGGGGTTCATACCCTCGGCACCAAGTTTAGAAGTGTTACTTACCTTGAAGAAGCCAGCGATGCTCAAAAAATGCCATCCTACGCGTACTGACCTCTGAACGGCTCAAAACTATCCAAAAGAAACTCAAATACATCAAATAAGGTCGAATGTAACAATTCCAATTGATATAGATCGATTTTACTCAAAAGCCCAAAATCAACCAAAAATCAAATCCGGGCCTGTACCTCGGAACCCGATAAAACTCACAAAATCCGACAACCCATTCAATTTCGAGTCCAACCATACTAGTTTCACTCAAATCCGATTATGAATTGATATCCAAAACTCAAAAACTCCCTCTATGAAACTTTAGGCTAAAACCCTCAATCTCTCTTTAAAAATCATAATCCAAATACCAAAAACGAAGATAGAATCACGAAACATAATCAAATCTAGGTGTAGAAAATTTACCCAATCCTCGTGATGAAATTTGCTTCAAAAATCATCTCAATCCGAGTCCCACATCTCAAAATATGATAAAAGAACCCAAAACCTTGATATATAGTTCTGCCCAGCAAATTTCGCATTTGCGAACAAAAGGGCCGCTTCTGCGGTGTCGCTTTTGCAACAAAACTCCGCTCCTACGGAAAACACTGGAACTCCACCCTTCCGCAGTGCGTAATAGGACCCACTTATGCGCAAACAAAGGTGCGCCACAATCTACGCTCATGTGCACATTCTCGCTTCTGCAATCACTCCTACCGCTTCCGCGCTACCACAGATGCGGTTCACTTCCCCGCTTCTATGGATGCCCTGTTCCAACTTACTTTGCTTCTGGGTTCACTTGACTGCATTTGCGGCTCCATACCTGGGCTCAATATTTTGCAGGTGCGGTCACTCCAGGTTCAACAAGGGCCAGCCATCCCACATGAATGAAAGATGATCCGAAACACATATGTAACTCACCCAGGCCCTGGCCTCAAACCACACACAACAACGTCGAAACAATGAATCGCACCTCAAATCGAACTTAAATGAACTTGAACTTTCAACTTCCAAAATTAGCACCGAAACACATCAAATAAACCTAGAATGAACTCAAATTTTGCACACAAGTCCCAAATGACATAAATGAAGCTATTCCAATTCCCGGCACCACCCCAAATCCGATATCCTCAAATTCAACTTCCGGTCGAACTAATGAATTTTCCAAACCTTCAAATTTCCAACTTTCGCCAATTAATGCTGAATCCTTCTAAAAATATCCAATTGCAGGGAGTCCAAAATCGCCATTCGGACCTAACGAAACTATCAAAACTCCAATCCGAGATCAAATGCGAAAAAGTCAAACTTGATCAACTTTTCCAATTTCAAGCTTCAACCATGAAATTCACTCGTCCAAATCGATTCCGATTAACCTGAAAACCAAAACTGATGATTCGCAGAAGTCATGAAGCATCATACAGAGCTACTTATGCCCTCAAACTACTGAGTGAAATGCAAATGCTCAAAACGACCAATCGGGTCGTTACATGCGATCGTGAAAGTTGAGGCTCTTATGCATCGCAAACGCATGGATGCGACCGCGTTCGCGCATAAGGAAGGAGAGTTGGTATTGGGCCTTGTATTTTTCTTGGGATGTCCTGCCATCGCGTAGACTTGGGAGGTCCTGCCATCGAGTAGACTTGGGAGGTCCTGCCATCGCGTTCGCGACTGTAGTTACGCGATCGCGTAGGGTGTTTTGTGAGCTTGGACGAATTGTTCTCCATGATCACGATTGTTTGTCCGCGATCGTGAAAGATGATAACTGGACATCATAGTTAAATATCAAAATGAGGGTTTTATTTCATTCTTCATCTTTTGGACTTAGAGAGCTCGGTTTATGGCGACTTTAGGAGGGATTTTTAAGGAATCGATTTGGGTAAGTGATTCTAACTCGGATTTGACTATTTTACATGAACCATCATTGCTTTTACCATTTAATTGGTGTTTTGGGTTAGAAAAGTTAGGAAAAATTGTGAAAACTTCATAGACTATATTTTGAGGATTTGAAAGGCGATTTGAGGTCGGATTTGAATAATTTTAGTATTGTTGGACTCGTTATCGAATGTCTGTTCGGATTTTGTAAGTTTGTCGAATTCTGAGACATGGGCCTGGGGTTGACTTTTTTACTTTGGTTAAAGATCTTAGCTTTATCATTTGGAATCAATTCCTATAGCTTTTGTTGACAGTATTATATTATTTTTTTCTAGATTCGAGCCTTTCGGAGATTGATACACGTTATTTTGGAATCAATTGCTACCGAAATGATTTGATTTTTGAAGATTAGTATCTTATCTAAACTCGATTGAGGCACTAGTTGCCTGAATTGTTGTGATAGCTACCTGCTATTGGGTGCGCACATGCATGGGGATGAACCCATGTGCGGGCACCGAGATCATTTATTCATGTTTAGGTTGTGCTCGGGCTCTTATAAGCCTAGGTTTGACTGTTAAACGTTAAGCTATGATGCTTCGAATATTTGTGACATTGATGTGAACTATTTGATCCATGTTTGAGGCTACATAGGGACTTAATCCCTTAATGAACTGATAAATGTCATGCTTACATTTTAGCATGTCATTTATACTAGTCCAGGAGCATGAGATTTGTTATTCACTCATCCCATATATGTATGCTTGTTTATTTGCTCATATATGATATGATTGGACTAGTTGCCTGTGACCACGCCGGACGGATTGTGTTGTTGGAACATGAGTTGTCCGTGCGGATCCAGATATTGATTTTATTAGCATGTGATTTGTCCTATAGCACGTGAGTTGTCTGTGCGGTTTCTATTATTAGCACGTGAGTTGTCCATGCAGTGTGTGGATACGGATCCATCCCTCTAAGGTCACCCTCTCATATTTCTCTCTTGATGGTGTACACACGGTAATGAAGGAACTGATTACTAGTTTAGTATGGATATGTGGAGAAGTTGAGGAAATTTGGCCAGTGTTTTATTGGATTTTGCATTCCAATCTTTACTTGCAATTTCCTTGATCATTATCTAATTTGATTGATTATCATCTCTATATGCCAAGCTATTGTCTGAGCTGGGTATTTGAGAAATTGTACATATACACACACAAATTTTTTCATAATGAACTTTATGGTTTGATTCCAATATTGCTCTATACCGGTTTAAAGGATGAAACTACATAGGTGATAGCTAGTATCACTAATAATTTGTGCTTCTCTTAACTTGCTGTGTTTATTTACGATACCTATCTAGTAAATTGGGTCGGTTGTACTCATACTACACTCTGCATTTAATTGTGCAGATCCAGGTGTGGGACCAATTATCAGCAGTAAGGTTTCTTATTGGACTATCTGCTAGAGGCAAGGTAGAGCTACATCCTTGGTCGCATTTTGACTTGTCTTTTCTTTGCATACTGTTGTTACAGTTCAGACATTGTATTTATTGTTCAGTTTCAGACTTATGTTCCATTTTTGAAGCTCATGATGCTGTACTTACCAGTTTCTAGGGCTTACTTTGTATTAGCAATTTTATTGTATTGAGACCTCAAACTTATGCTACTTCTATTAATTTTCATTATTCTGTTGCCTTCGTTATCATGTTTGAGCTTGCCTAACCGGTGTGTTAGGCACCATCACGACGGCTAGAGATTTTGGGTCGTGACAAGTTGGTATCAGAGCCCAAGGTTCATAGGTATTATGATTCATGAGCAGGTTTAGTATCGTTTTGTTGATCGATACAGAGACGTCTATACTTAACTTCGAGAGGCTACCGAACCGTTAGGAAAAAATCGCTTTCTTGTATTCTTATCATGGGGATTTGTTGATTCCGGAAACTAAACCTCTATTATTATATTCTCTCACAGATGGTGAGGACACATGCTATCAGATTGGACGGACGGCCACTAGTACCACCAGCTAGGGCCGGAAGAGGCCAGGGTCGTGTTAAGGGCAGAAGTGCAGCTCGTACAGCTAGTAGAGCATCACCTATTGAGCCACCAGTTGCTCCAGCTGAGGAGTAGATACTAGATGTGGTTGAGCTGGTGGGACCAGCTCAGACACCATCAGTGGCCATTGTAATTCCAGGGCTTCAGGATGCTCTGGCACAGATATTGATTGTATGCACTAGCCTTGCTCAGGCGCTTTCAGTTCTAGCCGCACAGCCACTTCTAAGGCCAAGGGAGGTGCTCAGACTCCCGCCGCCCGTACTCCAGAGCAGGTAGTTTAGGGACTTCAGACACCGGGAGTACTACCAACCCAACCGGAAGTAGCTCAAGCGTTGGTGGGTCCACCTATGAGTGATGAGGAGCAGAAGAGACTAGAGCAGTTTGGGAGGCTTAGGCCTCCAACTTTCAGTGGAGCTGAGTTAGAGGATGCCCAGGATTTCTTAGATGATGCCAGGGGATCCTTTGCACAGTGGGTATTCTGGAGACTAGCGGAGTGTCATTTACTACTTTTCAGCTATCGGGAGCGGCCTTTAGATGGTGGGAGGCCTATGAGTTGAGCAATCCAGCCGACGTTGTACCACTTACATGGTATGAGCTCTCAGTTCTCTTCTTAGAGAAGTTTGTTCCACAGACCCACAAGGAGGAGTTGTGTAGGCAGCTTGAGCAGCTATGCCAGGAGGGTATGTTAGTGACCCAATATGAGATGAGATTTTCAGAGTTGGCTCGTCATGCGATCTGGTTGGTTCCCACCGAGAGGGGGAGGATTAGTAGGTTCATTGATGGCCTCAACTATGGACTGTGTTTTGTCATGACTCGGGAGATTGCATCAAGTTCTAGGTTCGTCGAGGTGGTTGATATTGCTAGGCGACTAGAGCAGGTCCATAGTCAGGATTGTGAGAAGAGGGAGGCCAAGAGGCCTCGTAGTTTGGGTGGTTTAATCGGTGTTTCTTTTTTAGGGCAGTACAATCACAGCGTGGGTCGTCCTTGTAGGCCCGCTCAGATAGCTCATCCAGTTCATCGTGGTGCATCAGTTAGCCATGGTTCCTACAGTGCTCATTCGGGTTAGTCATCATTCAGTGTGTTACTAGCACAGAGTTCTTAAAATGTTTCATCTTCCCAGGTTTCTACAGGCAGTTCCTCGGGTTATCTAAGGTAGCAGCGCCACTAGAGGAGAGGTTGTTTCGAGTGCACGAACTTGAGTAATCTATAGAGGGATTTCATAGACTGTTGAGTAGGGTTCCACAATAGAGTTCTCAAGTGATGGTACCAGCACCAGCAGCTACACCACCCGCTCAGCCAGCTCGGGGTGGGGTTCAAGTGGCTAGAGGTCGCCTTATTGGGGGAGGCCGATTAGGTGGCAGTCAGGCTCGATGTTATGCTTTCCCTGCCAGGCCAGAGGCCATTGCTTCAGACACAATGATCATAGGTATTGTCTCAGTATGCCACAGGGATGCTTCCACATTCATTGACCCTGGTTTCACTTATTCATATGTGTCATCATATGTTGCTCATTATTTGGATATGCCCTGTGAGTCCATAGTTTTGCCTGTTCATGTATCTATGCCGATGTGCGATTCTATTGTTTTAGACTGTGTGTATCGATCATGTGTGGTGACCATTGGAGGATTGGAGACTAAATTTGATCTCTTATTGCTTAGTATGGTTTATTTTGACGTGATTTTGGGCATGGATTGGTTGTCCCATGTCATGCTATTCTGGATTATCATGCTAAGACCGTGACGTTAGCGATGCCAAGGTTACCTAGGATCGAGTAGAGAGGTTCTCTAGACTATGTTCCTAGTAGGGTAATTTTATATCTGAAGGCCCAATGGATGGTTTGGAAGGGGTGTTTGTCATATTTGTCTTTTGTGAGGGACATTGGTGCTAATACTCCTACCATTGATTTTTTTCCGGTGGTGCGAGCCTTTCTAGATGTGTTTCCTGTAGACCTGCCGAGCATGCTACCCGACAGGGATATTGATTTTGGTATTTATTTTGTGTCGGGAACGCAGCCTATTTCTATTCCTCCATATCATATGGCACCAGTAGAGTTGAAGGAATTGAAAGAGTAGCTTGAGGAGCTTCTTGATAAGGGCTTCATTAGGCCTAGTATGTCGCCTTAGGGTACATAGCTTCTGTTTGTGAAGAAGAAGGATGGTCCTATGCAGATGTGCATCGACTATAGGCAGTTGAACAAAGTTACAATTAAGAACAAGTATCCTTTACGCGCATTGATGACTTATTTGACCAGCGTCAGGGAGCTAGAGTGTTCTCTAAGATTGATTTGAGCTCTATGTATCACCATTTGAATATTCGGGACTCGGATATTCTGAAGACGGCATGCAGGACCTGCTATAGTCACTATGAGTTCCTTGTGATGTCTTTTGGGCTGACCAATGCCCCAGCAACATTCATGCATCTGATGAACAGTGTATTCCAGCCATATCTTGATATTGTTTGTCATAGTATTTATTCATGATATCCTGGTGTACTCACATAACCAGGAGGAGAATGCACAACATCTGAAGATAGTACTACAAACGTTGAGGTAGAAGAAGCCTTATGCTCTCCAAGTGTGAGTTTTGGCTCAGTTCGGTGGCGTTCTTAAGGCACGTGGTGTCTAATGAGGGGATCAAGGTGGATCCGAAGAAGATCGTGGCAGTTTAGAGTTGGTCCAGACCGTCTTTAGCTACTAAGATTCAAAGTTTCGTTGGCTTGGCGAGATATTATCATCACTTCATGGAGGGTTTCTGGTCCATTACAGCGCCTTTGACTAGGTAAACCCAAAAGGGTGCTCTATTCGGGTGGTCTGATGAGTGTGAGGAGAGATTTCAGAAGCTTAAGACTGCCTTGACCATAACTCCAGTTCTAGTTTTGCCTTCATCATCGGGTTATTATATAGTGTATTATGATGCTTCTCAAATTGGTATTGAGTGTGTCTTGATGCAAGATGGTAGGGTGATTGCTTATGCTTCACGCCCGTTGAAGTCTCATGAGAAGAACTTCCACGTTCATGATTTAGAGTTGGTAGCTATCGTTCATGCATTGAAGATTTGGAGACATTATCTCTAAAGACGTGTCTTGTGAGATATTTATGGATCATTGGAGTCTACAACACTTGTTCAAGCAAAGGCTAAGTTTGAGGTAATAGAGATGGTTGGAACTATTAAAAGACAATGATATTACCATTTTGTATCATCCAGGGAAGGCCAATGTGGTGGCCGATGCCTTGAGTAGAAAGGCGGTGAGTATGGGTAGTCTTGCATATATTTCTATTGGTGAGAGACTGCTTACAGCAAATGTTCAGGACTTGGCCAATCATTTCGTCAGGTTAGATATTTCTGAGCCTAGTTGGGTTCTAGCTTGCATATGTAAATGATAGCATCAGAGACCGTCAATATGACGACCCCCATTTGCAGTTCAGCACGGTGATGCCAAGGAGGTTTCTGTTGGAGATGATGGGGTGTTCTAAATGCATGGTCAGATTTATGTGCCTAATATGGATGGGCAATGTGAGTTGATTCTTGAGAAGGCCCACAGTTTGCGGTATTCCATTCGTCCGGGTGCCACGAAGATGTATCAGGACTTGAGATAGCACTATTGGTGGAGGAGGATGAAGAAATACATAGTGGAGTTTGTAGCTTGGTGCTTGAATTGTCAGTAGGTGAAGTACGAGCATCAAAGGCCGGGCAGTTTGCTTCAGAGGCTGGAGATTCCTGAGTGGAAATGGGAGCGTAACACCATGAACTTCGTTGTTGAGCTCCCACGAACTTTGAATAAGTTTGATGCTATTTGGGTGATCGTGGACCGTCTGACAAAGTCCACACATTTCATTCCAGTTGGGACTACCTATTCTTCGGAGCGTTTAGCTGAGATCTATATATGCAAGATTGTTCGCCTTCATGGTGCGCAGTGTCTATTATTTCAGATCGGAGCACGAAGTTCAAATTGCAGTTTTGGAGGGCAGTGCAGCGAGAGTTAGGCACACGGGTTGAGTTGAGTACATCATTCCACCCTCAGACGGAGCAGCTATTCACACCCATTTGAGACCCCAGGTATAATTCTAGACCCGTTCCAGGACGAACGTTTGTTTAAGAGGGGGAGAATGTAATGACTCGGCATGTTGTTTTGAGTATTGCAGCCTCATTCCCCCATTTATTGCTTATTCTATATTCATTTGTTGTTATGTGCCTTACCGGGATGGTTGGTTTGGTTCAGGGGATATTTCAGAATGAATTGAGACACTTAGTCCCAAGATTGGAGCCTAAGTTGAAAGAGTTGACCGGATGTTGACTTATGTATAAATGACTCCGGAATGGAGTTTTAATGATTCTGATAGCTCCATATGGTGATTTTGCACTTAGGAGTATTTTTGAATTTTGATTTGAAGGTCTGTAGGTCGTTTTGGCTTGAATTGGCGAAAGTTGGAAAGTTGAAAAGTTTGACCAAGAGTTTACTTTATTGATATCGGATCCGGATTTCGATTTTGGAAGTTAGAATAGGTCTGTTGTGTACGTGTGCAAAACTTGAGTCATTTGGAGTTGGTTTGGTATGTTTCGGCATTAGGTTTAGAAACTAGACGTTCAAGAATTCCTTAGGCTTGAATCGAGGTGTGATTCATGATTTTAAGTGTTGTTTGATGTGATTTGAGGCATCGCATGAGTTTGAATCATGTTTTGGGACTTGTTGATATGTTCGGACGGGGTCTCCGCGGCCCCCGGTGTGTTTCAGATTAAGTTCAGACCAATTGTTCTTGAAATGGGACTGCTGATTTCTGTGTTCTGGTTTCCTTCATCGAGATTGCGAGGGAAGGTTCGCGATCACAAAGGGTTCTTGAGGACTGCTGGAATTTTACGATTCGCATTTGCGAAGTGACGGATGCGATCGTGAAGGTTGAGGTGCTTGTGCATCGCGAACGCGTGGATGCAACCGCATTCGTGTATAAGGAAGGAGAGTTGGTGCTGGGGCTCGCGTTGTTCATCGCGTTCACATGGAGTTGTCCGCGAGCGCATAGACTTGGGAGGTCTTGCCATCGCGTTCGCGACTGTAGTCACGTGATCACACCGGGTATTTTGTGAGCTAGGAGGAATCGTTCTCCACGATCGTGAGTGTTTGTCGGTGATCGCGAAAGAGGATAACAGGGCAGCAGAGTTAATTTTCAAAAACGAGGGTTTTATTCCATTCTTCATCTTTTGGACTTAGAGAGCTCGGTTTGTGGCAATTTTATGAGGGATTTTCAAGGAATCAATAGGGGTAAGTGATTCTAACTCGGATTTGATTATTTTACATGAACGCATCATTGTTTGTACCATTTAATTGGTGTTTTGGGTAAGAAAAATCGGAAAAATTGTGAAAACTTCATAGACCGTATTTTGAGGATCTGAAAAGCGATTTGAGGTCAGATTTAAACAATTTTGGTATGGTTGGACTCGTTGTCGAATAGGTATTTGGAGTTTGTAAGTTTTGACGAATTCTGAGACGTGGGCCCGGGGTTGACTTTTTGACTTTGGTTAAAGATCTTAGCTTTATCATTTGAAATCAATTCCTATAGCTTTTATTGATAGTATTACGTTATTTTTTGCTACATTCGAGCATTCCAGAGATCGATACGCGTGGAACGGGCTTTATAGCAAAGTGATTTGATTTGCTTAAGGTAAGTATCTTATCTAAACTTGATTGAGGCACTAGTTTCCTGAATTGTTGTGGTAGCTACGTGCTATTGGGTGCGCACATGTGTGAGGATGAACCCATGTGCGGGCGGCGGGATTATTTATTCATGTTTGGGTTGTGCTTGGGCTCTTAGAAGCCTAGAATTTGATAGTTAAACCTTAAGCTATGATGATTCGCACATTTGTGACATTGTTGTGAACTATTTAAGCCATGTTTGAGGCTACATAGGGGCTTAATCCCTGAATGAACTGATAAATGCTATTCTTAAATGAAATTGCCGGTTTGAGTTATGATAGTATACTTGCACATGCCTACACTTTAGCATGTTATTTATACCAGTCCAGGAGCATGAGATTTGTTATTCACTCGTTTCATACATGTATACTTGTTTATTTGCTCATGTATGATATCATTGGACTGGGTGGTTGTGACCACGATGGGCAAATTGTGTTGTTGCGCATGTGACCATACCGGGCGGATTGTGTTGTTGGCACATGAGTTGTCTGTGCATCTCTAGATATTGATGTTATTAGCACGAGATTAGTCTGTGTAGCACGTGAGTTATTCGTGCAGGTTCTATTATTAGCACGTGAGTTGTCCGTGCATAACGTGAGTTGTCCATGCAGCATGTGGATACGGATCCATCCCCCTAAGGTCACCCTCTCATGTTTCTCTCTTGATGGTGTACATGCGGTTATTGAGGAACTGATCAGTGGTTTGGTAAGGATATGGAAAGTTAAGGAAATCTATCCAGTGTTATGTTGGATTTTGCATTCCATCTTTACTTGCAATTTCCTTTATCATTATCTGATTTGACTACATATTATCTCTATATGCTAAGATATTGTCTGAGTAGGGTATTTGAGAAACTGTACACATACACACACGGATGTTTTCTTACTGAACTTTATGATTTGATTCCAATGTTGCTCGGTATCGGTTTAAAGAATGAAACTAAACAGGTGATAGCTAGTATCATTAAACTTTGTGTTTCTCTTACCTTGTCGTGTTTATTTACGATACTTATTGAGTACATTGGGTCGGTTGTACTCGTACTACACTCAACACTTAATTGTGTAGATCTAGGTGTGGGACTAGTTATCTGCAGTAGGCTTGCTTATTGAACTATCTGCGAGAGGCAAGGTAGAGTTGCATCCTTCGTCACAGTTTGACTTGTCTTTTCTTTTCATACTGTTGTTGCAGTTCAGTCGGTGTATTTATTGTTTAGTTTCAGACTTGTATTTCGTTGTAGAAGCTTATGACTCTGTACTTACCAATTTCTGAGTTTTTACTTTGTATTAGCAGTTTTATTGTATTGAGACCTCAGGCTTATGCTATTTCTATAAATTTTTGTTATTCTGTTGCATTCGTTATCATGTTTCGGCTTGCCTAGCTGGTCTGTTAGGCACCATCATGACGGGTAGGGATTTTGGGCCGTGACAAGGCGTGGGGTTGACTCTTTAGTTTTCATTAAAGATCGAAGCTTTATTATCCGGAATTGTTTCATATGGTTTTTATTTAAGATATTAAGTTTATTTTGGCTAGATTTGAGCCGTCCGGAGATTGTTTCACACGAGAAGGTCATTCGAGAGTATTAGTTTAGCTTTTTTGAGGTAAGTATCTTGCCTAACAATGTGTGGGGGAACTACTCCTCGGGATTTGAGTTGTTGTGCTATTTATGTTATGTGAAAGTCGTGTACGCGAGGTGACGAGTGCGTACTCGGGCTTATATGTGAAAATTGACCGGTTCAGACTCTTGGGCTTCTTTCATGTATTTATTTGGAATTGTTAGCACATATCTTTTATTTGTCATGTTTACTTTCACATACTTTATTTGAAGTTGATGTTACATGTCGCATCCTTTACTTGTCAAGTTTACTCTTGTATGCTTTATTTGAAGTTGTTACCTCTTTTATACGTGACTTCCTTTATTGTTGAGTTACTCTTAATTGAAATTATTGTTACATGATATACTTTTGTTGTCGGATTATTCTCATGCATTTAGACGTAGTTGCTCGTTTGTGTCATCTCTTCCATTGTTAGCCTATTTCATACACTAGAATCCGAAGTTTACCATTTCATGGAAATACCTACATTATCGAGTTTATCCTTAAGCAATTAATTGAAGTTGAAGTTATTAAAAGTCATGAATCTATTTTAATTGAAGTTTTGTTTAAAGGGGTTGTTGTTCATTGTTGAGTTACTTTCTCGTTCATTTTATTGTTATTGAGATTCTATACACATCGTCTTTGAGCCGTGGGCTATTTGTTGCGGAAATATTGATATTGTTGGTTCTTTTGGAAAGGTTGTGACCTATGGCACTTGTGGTACGAGTTGATATGTCTTGTTGTTGTGATGTTAGCACGTGTGAATTGTTGTGTGGATTGGTTGTTATGCATAAGGGTGGAATCATTGTTGTTGCTATGCAGGGCATGAGGATGGCGTCTCACTGTTGTTGATTGTGCCGAGTGATACGAGTGGCTATTGTGTTATTGTCCGGTCGGATCGATAAGGGTGGCTATTATACGGAGTGATATGGGTGGCTATCAAAGTGATACAGGTGGCTAATGATATTGTCAAAGCGGAGTAATACGGGTGGCTGTCGGAGAGATAAGGGTTGCAATGTCAGGGATGATGTGTGATGGCCTGGGGGCATTATTTTGATGATATTCGTGTGATAATGTGATTCTCCTTGTGTATGTTATACACCTTTACGTGACTTGTTATGTTACTTTCAATGAGCTACTCAATGTATTTGATATTACTTATTACTTGGGCTGTACTAGTACACTTGCACAAGCATACACCGTAGCATGCCACTTATACTAGTTCAGAAATTTGAAACTTAATATTTATTGATCATGCCCATGTATTCTTGTATTATCTGTTGTCATTTTGATATTGAGCATGTGACCATACCGGATGGGTTATGATATTGAGCCTGTGACCATGCCAGATGTACTGTGATATTGAGCCTGTGATCATGCCAGGCAGATTGGGATATTGAGCCTGTGACCATGCCGGGTGGATGTGATAGTGAGCCTGTGACTGGACAGATTGTGATTGTGAACCTATGATCATGCCGGACCGATTGAGATATTGGCACGTGAGTTTGTCTGTGTGGTTGTGATTAGACATGTGGGCACAAGGTGCCGTGAGCATATGATTTGCGGTTTGAGACTCGTGACTTGTGATTATGAGAAGAGGTATCTCGGAGTAATTGTTTTGCGAAACTTGTGTTAGCACAACTTGATTAATTGGTTGCCATTTGTGTTCCTTGTTTGGTTTCAATGGTACTTTCACGGTGCTCTTATTACTTTATCATTTATATCACATGTTGATTCTTGTTTCCATTTACTGATTCCTGCTTTTCATTATTAGCTCTATACTTCTATGCTCCACGGGTTATTTTGACTAGTAGGTGTCTTGACTTGTACCTCGTCGCTATTCCACCGAGGTTAGTCTTGATACTTACTAGGTACCGACCGTGGTGTACTCATGCTATACTTCTGCACATTTTTGTGCAGATCCAGGTATTGGAGATATCGGACTCAGGCAGGGTTAGCTTATTGATCGCAAGAATACAAAGTAGAGCTGCAAGGCCGTCGTAGTCCCTTGGAGTCCTTTCCTTTCATTGTACTGTTGGCTTGTTATTTGAATAGTATTATATTTCGAACCTTGAGATCTTTCCATGTATTCAGCTAGAGTTCGTGACTCTATTACCTAGTCTTGGGAGGTTGTAGTGATTATTGCCGCTAGGCTTAATTCACATTTATTTCGATATTATATATAATTCTCTAATTTAAATATCATTGTTAAATTGGCTTAATTATGATAAGTAATTGGCTTACCTAGTCATAGAGACTAGGTGTTATCACGACACATACGGTGAGATTTTGGGTCGTGACAACTCCGCGACCAAATCAATCAATCCACCACAGCTTTGCCTTTCAAACAAGCCTCTAAACCAACCGAATCTAGCCAATTAATGATCAAATAATTCAAAATAAGCTTTAGAAACTACCCACGAATGAAAAGGGTTCAATTTTGATTATTTTTTAAAAAGTCAACAAAAGTCAACCCCATGCTCACTTGGTCGAAACCCGAGATTCGGACCAAAACCCGATTATACATTCACCCCTGAGCTCGGTTATGTGATTTATTTCGAAATTTGACCTCAATTTGAGGTCTAAATCTCAAATTTACAAAATTCCTAAATTCTACTCAAAATCCCTAATTTCTACCATTAAATTCAATGATTTGATGTTAAGAACTCATGAAATGTAATGGGGAATTGATAGGGAATGAATTAGAGTTGCTCACCAATGAATTTGGGAATACAAGATCTTCAAAAATTGCTTCTAGAGTGTTTGGGTTTGAGAAATGGTATAAAATGTGCTAAGTCTCGTTTTTTCCCTTTTTGACCCAGCTGCAGGTGTCACATTTGCGAACATTTGTTCGTAAATACGATAAATGCATCAGATGCACAGAAGTCACAAATGCGACATTTTATCGCAAGTGCGAAATGCCCTCCTTCGCTAATGCAGATAACTTCTTCGCATTTGTGAAGATGTCCTAAATGCCCAATGATCGCAAATGTGACTGTCCCTCCTTCACAAAAGCGAACATTGCCTCGCAAATGCGAGGTCTGCCAGCGCAGGCCCATGCTTGCAAATGCGATCGCTTCACCATAAAAGAGAGACTCACAAATGCGAGCCATACCTCACATTTGCGAGATCTACAGTGGTGCACCAGCAACTGCTGAACACCAATAGATGCAAACCATCCCAAACTCATCCGTTACTCACCCGAAATTCGCCCTTCGGGCTCCAAACCGAACATGCACTCTAGTGTAATAACATTCTACGAACTTTCTTGCTACCTCAAATCATCAAAATAACGTCAAATAACAAGAATTGATCTTCAAAACTAAAAAAAAAAATTCAACTTAAACTCAATTTTCACAATTTCGCACATAATACGCCAAAATGCGTTCGGGTCACCCCAGACCCCAACCAAACATGTGTACAAGCTCAAAATCATCATACAAACTTACCAAAATTGTCAAAATACTGATCCGGGCTCGTTTACCTAAAATATTGACCGTGGTCAACTCTAGCCTCATTTTAAGTTAAAAATCAATTCTTTTTCAAATTTTCACATAAACGCTTTTCGAAAAGCGAAACGAACCACGCACAAAAATCAAGAAGCATCAAATGAAGCTATGGGAGGTCTTAGAACACAGAAATAAAGGCTAGTACTAAAAACAACCTATCGGATCGTCACACCTTAAAGTAATAATGAACTCTATATGAAACTTGTGGAATCACTTTATGACTATTTGATCTTGCTCATTTCATTGAGTTATCCATAGACATGTTTTAACTATTGAAAATCCCCTTTGCTTCTTTGATTATTTGTTATGTCCTCATGCACGATTGTAAGTTGTGAACTTATACTTTGATGACACTTTGGTACTATTATTTGATATTTGGGCACTTGGCATTATTATTTTGTGATACCGAGGCACTTGTGGGCGTGTTGAAAGGTTTTAGTGGGGGTGTCAGCACGAGGTTATTGCCGTGCAAATTCTCTGGCTATGGTTGTGCGTGTTGGGCGAAATAAGGGTGGCGTTATCTCGGGCTGCCCATGTGGCGAAATAAGGATGGCTATATGTACATGTGATGAGATAAGGGTGTCATATCATTCTTATGTGCATATGCAGCGTAATGAGGGTGACATTTTGATGATGTTACGCGATATTTCAGGATGTCTTCATTGTTGTTGTGATTGTGTTGAGACGGGGCTGCTATTTTTGTTTCAAAATTGTTCCGAAAGTCTCTGTTTTTCACTTACATGAAATAAATGGATGTACTTAATATTTCATCACATGCCTTACCTCTATTTGATATTTCGGGGTCAAAGATGGGATTTACTACACAGTGTTATTGATATATGTGCTTAAGGAGTTGTGATTATTGTTTTCAGTTACATTTTAATTATCAATTTTCAACAATATATATTCATTGCACATGTTATTTGTCTAGTGAGTATCTCACGACTTGAACCTCATCATTACTCCATTGAGGTTAGTCTTGATGCTTACTGGATACCGATTGTGGTGCACTCATACTACGCTTCTGCATATCTTTTTGTGCAGATCTAGGTCCCTCTGATCGGACTGATCGGCAGTGAGGCATTGCACATATAAGAGACTTCAAGGTACCCCTGCATGATCCAATCGCAGCCTCAGAGTCACCATTTTGTTTCATTTCTATTGTTTATGTATTTTAGACAGTTCTATATTTTGAGATTGATTTTGTGTATTCAATAAGAGCATGTGATTCTGTACCACCTAGTTCTGGGATATTATATTGAGTAATTGTCGCTTGGACTGTATTACTTTTATTTCCATCTTTACGATTTACTCCGTTTTTGTTATTTCATGTTTTAATTCTTTTAAATAATATTGAGTAACCAACTTACCTAGTTGGGAGACTAGGTGTCATCATGACTTATAAGAAGGGAGTTTGGATCGTTACATGTTCCTTAGTTTCAACTATTATTTTCCTTTTCGTTTTGGTATTAGTGTACTATTCTTATGGTTTTATCTTACTTTAGATGCATATATAACTTTAAATTTGAATAATTTTGAGGTGGTGCAATAAGGGGTGGGCAATAGACCGTTAGACTTGTGACGCTTTCTTAGATTTACCATATGAGTTACATTATCATATAGATATTCATCCTAGTCACTATGCGGTCGACACAATAATAATTCAAAATATAATCTCGATATGGAGAAAGTAATTTAAGACTAGTTAAAAAATTTCGTAAGTTGTTCAATTATGGTGAAATGTAATAATTTTGATTCCAAAATATTTAAAACAACCTTATTCGCGTAATTAGATCATCCTCATCTGTTCATTGACTTACAGTTCTAATTTTTTTCCTTCTTGATCTCTTGACTACAAATCCTGTGAGATATCCTCTATATAAATCATAGAGTCAAGTCTTTTCAAGATATTGATTTTAAGCTCCTGTGTGATGATATTTTGTTCTGTGTCACATTATGGTAATTCATTTTATTCACTCGAACTTCTTCAAATCGGTCATTTTAGAGAATGATTAATGAGATCTGCTTGTAAAATAAATTCATGGCATGAAATTATCACTTATTTGCATGTTGTTAATCTTGATCTATGGAGTCAGTAGTAATTTTTCTATGGTGTTATAGTAATTTTTAATTGTGATAAGTACACTTTTTGCTTGTGCGGATTGCTTTTTTTTCATTTCTTCTCCTTTTGTCCTTATAAAGATTATCTTTAGAAATATTTTAGATCTATAATATACGAATATTATCTTCTTCCCTCTATACTTTTTTCTGTAAATGAATATTTGGTCTTTTTTGTTTTGATTTTTAATTTTTTGATGTAGTCTCCCGAACCTCCACAAGACAAGACAGTCGATTCGAAAAAGAGGGCGCTAACATCGACTATAACGTCGACTCAACCTTTGGAGGACGATGCAAGCACAAATGTGAGATTATTCATATCACTTTCTCTTGTTACATTTTTAATTTTGTATTGTCCTTAATTCTAAAGGGGTTGTTTATATATCTCCTGGATACATTACCTATGATTTTAAGGTTGAGTTGGATATCTAAATTCTTTTACTTGGTATTAGACTTAAATTTTAATCTATGGTTTCACTCAGAAATTTATGGAATCTTTACACAAATAGCATTTAAATTCACTTAATTTTTAATGGTGTATAGATTATACGTTGATTATGTAAGGTTATATACATATTACATTTGAATTATATATATAATATATTGGTCCGCTAATTTGAATTTAAACAATAGGTTGAACACTACTTAAGTTAATTTTTCTAGTTGTCTTTAGGGATTCTCACTCATAAGTCAATAACTTTAATCTAGGCTTGCTTTAACCTTCATCTCAATCCATTAGCCATTAACTGGGTGAAGTACACAAATAGTTCTCAAAGTGGATAGTTTTGAATTTTTGTTCCTATCTGTTTCATAAGCAGAACTTCAAATTTAATAAATTTGCCTTTCGCTTGTTTCATGAGCAACACATTTAACTTTCGACCTTAAAATCTTGCCCATAATACAAGCAAGGGCCAAAAGTAAAAGACCATCCCAAAAAATGTCTTCTCACATTAACTTTGATATAGGCCCGCTACTCAATATTTTGGGCTTTCTCTGCTGCCTGCCGTCTCGAAGCTCGAATTTCTCACAGTTAAGCCTATTAAGGATATCTTCTAACAACTTTTATACTAAAAATATCCAGGATCATTTCCTTGAAATGTAACTTGGGATTTTCTAAACTTCTTTTATATTGGTCCAAATGTTATAAACTATGGATTTAAGGGGTAAATACTTATTCGCACTTGGTATTTACAGTTTTACACCAAATCAAATAATTTAATTAAGAGAGTAACAAATTAAAGTGCAAATAGCACCTAATAATGATTAAGTGATAAATAATTTATATACAAGACAACTATCATGTACTCATTTGTTTGGTGTAAATATCGAGTGCGTAAATTTTACCGATAGCATAATTTTCTTAAATTTTACATCTATCAACACAATTTGACATGCTATACCTTAAATCAGAATTACATACTTACATATTCTCCTTTTTCCAATAGAATAAATCCTTTTTGACTTTTGAGGTGTTTTGGAAGAAAATATTTAAGTCTGGTATTACATTTATTTTGATAGTAGTTTATGTAATAACATATTCATATAATCTAATATTTTTGGACCGAAAAGAAAAGATATAATCCAATTTTAATTTCTTGTCCAGTTTTATTCTGAAAAATAACTTTGAAACTCTAAAGTTTTTAATGCAAAGGTAGCATGGATTTGGATGAAATAACTACTTCATTTATGGCTAGTGTATTTTAGAGAATATGATAAGATTTATCAAATCTTCTTTCTATTTGTTTTTGTTCAAGAAAGTGAATTTTTTTACTTCTCCATTAATTATAATAGGCTTCACCAATTCTTTCATCCCAAGCACAAGAGGATACTACTTCTATGAAACAGGTACGCATATTCAAACTGCGTTTTCCTATTTGAATGAAATATCTCTAGTCCTCCATTCTAGTTTATGTACACTTTCTTTTTAATTTATACCAAAAAAATGTTATATTTTTTTATTTAAAAATAATTTATTTAATCCTTACTACGATAATTTATGATCAACAAATATTTATAACTTGTTTTAGATCACAAGTTACAAATTTTTTTTTTTTAATTTCGTATAAATTGGACAAAGCCAGTATATTATATGGAGTAATTTGTTTTCCAGTGTAAGATATATTCTCCCTGACTATTTTAAAACTAGCCGGTCCGAGATATATTTGGTAACAACTTTCTCACTTTATTTCTTCTTTCCATTCCGTTCGCTCTAATTCACACAAATGGCTATTGCGACGCCAAATGTGGTTTCTAAAAATCAATATTATACTTTATTTTTTAGTAGAATAGACTAATAGACACTCTACTTGGACCATTTTGACATCATAGCCCTCATATTTCATTCAGACACCTCGATTTAATTAAAATAAATTTTTTAAACACCTCTGACTGTTGATCGAACTTATGTGATTATTAATTTGACTGAACGGGACACCTACTATTCATTTTGGAAGAATCAGAAAATTAACTCAATTTTACTAAGGCACGAGAGCACTAGCAGCCACCTAAAACTCCATCATCTCACCATTCTCTGCCAATAAATTCTCCACTAAAACGTTCGTGACACCATTATTACTTTGAAAGATGTAACTTCATCTGCCTCAACAAAAAACTGCACAACTGCCTCATATCAAAACCTCTACATTCACCATTATTATTGCCATCAGTCCTAAAAATAATCGTTCCTTTTTCACCATAATAGTGACCAAATAAAAAACCCAACTCACAAACCACTATACCTTCACGCTATCCCCATAAATAAAAGACCCAACTCCAAATGTTGTTGGGAATAAATCCCCTATGGAGATAATATTCAGAGTAATAAAGATGGAATAATAATGTAACACGGAGATACGATAATTAACAAGAATAAAAGAGTGAGAACGACACCAAGATTTTTACGTGGAAAACCCTTTTGAATAAGGGAAAAAAACCACGGCCCGAGACGAGCAACTGATTTCACTATAGCAAGGAATTTTACACTTTGTAGATCCGAGTAAAATACTCACCACAACAACGCTCAAAAGAAATAACACTCTTTTGATATTCTCACCATACTACAATATCGCTCACTCTCTATTTTCCCTCACAGACTTGTCTGTGAAACCTCACTCTTTCTTCCTCTCTTTGTTGGTGTGTAGAAATGAGAGTTGAAGCTTTCCTTTTATAGCCAAAGCCTCACTCTCTAAAGCCTACTATATTTGACAATTTGTACACACTTTTTCTTCTTTTTCTTCAATGTCAACAAAGTTGGCTACCAACCAAAGACATTCAACAAAGTTGGCTACCAACCAAAGATATTCAACAAAGTTGGCTACCAACCAAAAATATTCAACAAAGTTGGTTACCAACCAAAGACATTCAACAAAGTTGGCTACCAACCAAAGAAATATTGAATGAGATGGAACTTATCAAATACAGCCACCACCTAAGAAAGAAATTTATGAAAATGAGCTCAGCGCAACATGGTCAGTAAACATAAAAAGGGCACAAATGTAATTATAGGCGGTCCATCAAAAAATAAATTTTATTTATAAAAAAAAAATGAAGAAAAACTCACGTGGAATATTTTTTTTATTCACATGGATAATAAATTAATGCGATTGAGGGACACTATTAGAGGCGTTTAAAAAATTTGTTTTAATCAAGTTAAGATATCTTGATGAAAAACGTGAAATAGGAGCCAGAATCTCGGAACGATGCAAGTACGAGTATTTATTAGATTATTGTGCCTTATCTTTTCTTCGCTGTTAATTACTCTTTTTTTCTTCTTCTTAATGTTTTTCCTTAATGGGATTGAAAGCTTTATACCAAAGTAATAGCAAAATGAACTTTTTTTTTTTTTTTTGGTTTTCCCGATGTCTGGTACTCTTAGTGGGGCATACTGAATTCGAATTCGCTTCGAAAAATCTCACATTAGGGTAAAGCGCTCCCTAACAAAGCAAAATGAACTTTTAAATCTCATGCTACGTACAACTCCTATCATTTCGATTGTCTGAACATGAATAGTTAGATTGCCATTAAGAAGTCAATTTCCTAAATGAGTTTCAAACTTAAATTAACCAACAAAAATAAAAATGCAATTAAGTTTTACCTCTTAATAAAAAAACAATTAATCTATATCCATGTTCAAGATATTTTTTGACCTTTTGTGTATTGTAACCTTTTCATTCAATATAATGCATGTTAGGCTCGGTCATTTAGCAAAACAATTCCCAAGTCTTAATATAATGATGACCTAAATTGTTGTAGGTTTTTCATAAGAAGAGCAAACATAGTGTAAGACGATCCATGAGGAACGTGCGAAGAAATCTGTCTGAAGGTTTTGAAGGAATAAAGAAGGAAACAGATCAAGAGATCAGTGAAGTTCGAGAGGCTACAGTAAGTTGTTGTGTAAATATTAAAATTCTTATCTCGAATGCGTTTGGTATGACAGAAGTAATTTCTATGAAAAATGTTATCTGTGCATAATACTTTTCTGTGTTTGGTTGGTGAAACTCAAAATATTTTTTTGAACAAGAATAAATAAAATATCAATAATAAGTCGGGAAGTTTTTAGATGCAAAGGTTCAGTTAAAAAGGAGTAATGATTTTTAAGTGTTAGTTGGAGCAAAGAATATGAAATTAAAAGTTAAGATAGTCGTAGGAAAAAGACTTCCACCTTTATACGTGAGAAGTGTAGATAATATCATCCAAGAAAAATACTTCATGTGTACTCAAACCCCGTAAATTGATTTTTTCATGAAAAATATTGTCATGACAAATGAGATTTGTTATGCAAAACAAGCATAAATAAATCTTATGGAGATCTTTACATAAATAGTGCATATTTATTGTTTTACAAGGCGATACACATATATTATATACTATTATACACATAATATACATAAATTACATAATCATTAGTTTGATTCTTAGGTTATTCTAAACATAATTTTTATTAATTGTAACTTAAAGGTTGACACATCAAAGAAGAGTAAAAGTGAGGAGCTGCCAGCTGGATACACTGGAACACTGGAGGAAAAATTAAAGGTTGAAAAGTTTTTTGCTGATTCTCGGAATAATCTCATGAACTCTGGTAAGAATGGGAAAACAAGTGAACAGACCTATGATGCTCGAGAAGTTACGGTAAGTTCGTTGCTTGTAAACTATTGCATAATTTTGTGTAACATGTGATGTAAGCGCATTCAAGATTTTAGATTTTTGAGTTTCGACAATAATCTCAAGCTAACATGCCATAATAATCGGATAATTAAATTATATTCCGAGCTAAATATTCTATGTATCTCATAATTTTTAAATTAAAGAATCATCACAATATATCTCATAATTATTTCATTTTATCTCATAATTGTTTCATCTCGACGTCACTCTACACATAATTTCTTTTTCTTTGTTTTTTTTGAATTAAAAGGTTGAAGCATCAAAGAAGAAGGGAAAGATAAGATGCTCCAAAATGACACCGGAGGAAGAACTCGAGCTTAAAAAGTTTTATGTTATGGCTTACAATAACCTGATGAACCCTGGTAAGAATGGGGAAAGAGATCAAGAGACCACTGATGCTCGAGAAGTTACGGTACATTACTTGCTTGTAAGTTATTGCAAAAGTTTATGTAACATGCGATAGAAGCACATTCAATATTTTAAGTTTTTAAGTTCCTACAATAATTTTAAGTTAATATATAATAATAACCGGAAGAATGAATTAGGTTCCAAACTAAATATTCTTATATATTTAATAGATTTTTAATACAAATGTATAAGGTACGGGCAAAGTTACTACGTTCATGTGAGCCCGTAACTATTGCACTAGTTCGAACTCAGTAGTTATTTTATCTCATAATTGTTTCATCTCTACGTCACTCTTAACATAATTTTTTTTATTGAATTAAAAGGTTGAAGCATCAAAGAAGAAGGAAAAGAAATTGACACCAGAGGAGGAATTCGCGCTTAAAAAGTTTTATGCTGATGCTTACAATAACCTCATGAACTCGGGCAAGAATGGGGAAACAGATCAAGAGACTACTGATAAGAATGATAAAAATGAAGAGTAATCACATACTGAGTCCTAGTTTTAAGCTCATTGCAACCCTATGTTTTGAATATCTTTTACCGTCAAGAACTTGTTCTAATGTTGGTTTCCTATTTAAGTATTAAAAACTTATTTTTGTTTTTCTCTTTTCCTTTTATTAAGATTGTGATCAATAGTCAAGGTCATGTTTACCTTGTATCCATTGGTGTGGAAACTTTCTTCTGTGATTTTATAGAAGTCAATTTTAATCAAATAAAGCATCAAATATGCAGCAGCAGATAGCCATTTTAATCTGGTTTTCTTGTTTAACTCTATTTGATTTTGTGATTCACTTAGATTAGACTCATTAGTTCCATTTTACAAAGAATACATACCACTATAACCAAGCATAGTTGGAATGATGTACAGTTCCATTGTGAAGAAGGTGAAAAAACTAAAACACTCATTTTAATCGCGTTTGGATTGAAAATTGTGATAAAGAATTTTCTTCTAACAAAAAGTATTATAGATAGGTGTTTTCAAAATTTTAAAAATATTTTCGGGTGTTTTCAATTCTTTTATTAAAAAAATAAAATATTCCTTCTATTGATATTTCTCGAACAAAAGAAGCGATGTTTTCTGGTTGCGCACATTGCTAGGCAACTTTATGTATTGCATAATATGGTTCGGAATGCTTCATACTGAAGCCTTAGCTAGAGTGGCCCTGCCATCCATGGTGAGGAACTTAGTTTTTCAACCAGTCATTTTGATTTGCATGTTATCAATGATGAGTTGAAAATCACTACTGGTTGGCCTGCTATAAAAAATTAGAAAACCAAGGTATTTCTCAAATGTGGGGCTAGTTTTGATGGACATGGAGTTAGAATAAGTATCAACCTTGTGAGAATGGCAGTTGAAAGAAAAATTGTCACGACCCAAAAGCCAGTATAAACTGTGATAGCGCCCAACGTTGCTGTTAGGCAAGTCAACCGTGAACCATCTAAATAATTATTCATTTTATTACTTCTAAAATCATAAGTTTTATTAGATAAAGAATTTAATGCTTTTAAAATCATGGATACATATAATATTAGTAAGATATAAAATAAAAAGGTGACAATATTAATGCAAAACCATTAAAATCTACTAGAATATCTCAAAACCTGGTGTCGCAAGTGCATGAGCATCTACTAGGAAATACAATAATAATACAAAAAAAGCAACCGAACGAATCCTTTCCCTTGCACATCACATTCATAAAGAAATATCCAATCTGAGCCATTCCACAATCTTCGCACATCAATAAGGTGAAATGTAGCATGTATCCATCAAATTCCTTGCTCGAATTACCTCTGATGTTCTCTCTCAGTCATAACTAATTCATCAATGTACCGATAACCAGAAACTGTACAGACACATAATTACGTGACCCAATCATCGATGGTAGGCTCCCTCGCTTAGCTTTAAGTCACAATCGCAAAATCTAAGGACCTACAATGACTTCTACGATCTCACATCGTTACCCGGCCAAATTCCTCGCAAGATCTCGTTGCACTAATCATAACACATCCGGAATTACCAGCCACAATCACACACTCCACCTCCTGAAAGGCACACCATCTTCTTCAAACAATACAAGCCCACATCAAAGTACATGCTTCCCGTTGGATATAAGGTATAATTCTTCATAGGAACTTCATCAGAAATCATGCAAACCCTAAGCTACTCACAAGAGATAGCCTACATGTGTAATTCTATATCAAAATCTTCCAACGACATTTTCCTGGTTACAACCGCCACGAAATCAGTAAATCCTCCTGAGCCCACACTCGCCCTCCAGCTGTAAGAGTTTGTTCATTTCCATTTACATCAACTAAGGTCCAACAATGCATTCAACACTCGAAGCAATGTTGCATCCCAAAATGGCAATCTAACATTCCCATTCCTCTACATTTCTAAGTAAACTCTTTTCGTCACATTCGAACTTCTTAAGTACAGAAGCCACCACCTTAAACAAAATACACAAAGTCATTCATTTGTCTACTATGACCCAAATCTCTCTAAGCTTTCTCAAAGCATGTGGCTATCCTACCACAAAATCCATAGGATACGCCCCTACTCCCACTCTAGTTAAACCATCTTCCTAAGAAAACTACTCGATCTCTGCTGCTCATACTTGAACTGCTAAAGGATCCAACCACCGCGAGACATATCCTACCATGTCCCTTCACGTCATCCGCCACCAGTCATGCCGCTCCAAATCGCGATCCACCTCCGTAGCCCCCGGACAAATAGGTTGCCATCGACTCTAAGCCTCATTAAGATCATCTTCCTCGAGCCATCAATATTGCGCAATACACCGTCATCTAAGATAACAGCTTCTTAGGTACCACTTCGCAACATTGTGCCCCCCGAAGGCAAACAAATGAAGATCACCAAACTGATGAGCCTTAGTACACTCAAATAAGGATGACAACACCACAATACAAACAAGAATTTCACCAAGTTCGGGGACATCAAATCTCGCTACTCCATCAACAAAATCCTGAACATCTATAGTCCACTTGCCTCTCCTATATTGGAATTAGATACTGAATTTTCCAATCATGAACAAAATAAAGCTCCTCCCGAATCATTCATTATCGCGACACAAAGGTAAGAACCCTACCACTAACACCAGTACTATGCGATAACAACGCATGAACATCATCATAAACTGTATATAGTCGCAAAACCATGGGCAACACTAACACTAGGCTGAAATGACAGAATACCCATCCACAAGGCAACGATAATAGTCTGCCCGTATACATAGAGAAAAACATCTTGCACCATATTTGTAGCATCTCCACAACTCGCTGGTGCCCAACTGATATCGAATGCCCGACATCGCATACAAATGAGTAGGAAGCAACTGAAGGAATAAGCTTCAACGAAATCAAATTGCACAACAAGGAATAAATAAAGAGAAGTTCTCCTAACAGTCCTATAGCCTTTCGAAGATAAATACAGACATCTCTGCACCGATCAACAAGAGTCTACTAAACTTGCTCATGACTCGTGAAAACTAAGTGAACCTAGACCGTTGATACCAAACTGTCACGACACAAATCCTACTATAGGCTGTGATGGCACCCAACGCCGTTGTTAGAAAAGCCAACAATTAAATCAACATACCACTAGTTAATCCAAAATGCATTTAGAAACCATTTAAGAAAAAAGAGTGGAAATCGTTCGTTTTTATAGAAAATATAGATATTATTATTATAAGTGTTCGAATGAGACCAAAATATAAACCAGGAAAATCGTAGCAGAATACAACCAAGAGCAAGATCTAAGTCCCCAAACCCAGTGTCATAAGTGCATGAGCATCTACTAGGGAGTGCAATACTATTACAACATCTGTATAAAATATAAAATAGACAAGATAAAATAAATAAATATGAGGAAAACTATGTGTGCTACAGATCATAACATAAAATGCACACCACCAAGTCCCATCAGCAGCTACGCCTATGCACCAAGATGACCGCCAAATGAACTTGTCTCAGCACCTGCACAATTAGTATGTATATAAATCAATGCGTACCTACTAATTATCTAGCCTAACCCCGAAGAAGTAGTGACGAGGAGTCAACATCGACACTTACTAGTGGTCCAATAAATCAAGTACAATAAAAGTAGACGGGTATGAAGCGTGGAAAGTAAAGCAGTGAAAACATATAAAGGTACATAATACGATCCTCAATTGAAGAGTAAACCCAAAGTCCTCAAATGCCAAATGCTTCCTAAAATGGAATACATAATGGTAAACAAAAATACACGGTCACATCTCAAGTATAGAAAAATTACTATGTACGCTGACTCATTATTACATATTTTGCACGATTTTGCCGAGGCGAACGACACGATCTCATAATAGTAATGGCACGATTCCTGCCATGGCGTATGGTCCGATTCCATAATAATTCTGCTGAGGCATTCAAAACGATCCCATAATAATTGTGTACACTTCTAAGGGTCGACCGACACGAATCGTAGATTCATCTCATAATACTATCAAGGTCGTACGACCCGATCCATAATAGTACTACTAAGGCATTCAACCCAATTCCAGAGGAATAGTGAAACATGATGGGTCACTGGCCCCACTCACGAATATATGTGTGAGTTATGAAATTTAAGAAAATTTTCGGACAATTTCATACAATGCGAGAGAAGTCCGTAAAAGGAAGTACAATTTCTACCATTGTGATGACCTGATTGGTCATTTTCAACACTAGCCTTTATTTCTATGGTCTGAGACCTCCATTAGCTTCATCTGATGTTTTATGATTTACGTGCGTGGTCCGTGTAATTTTCTGAAAAGTTTACGTAAAACTTTGAAGAAAAAGTAATTTTTAGCTTAAAATGGGATTTGAGTTGACAATGGTCAACATTCTTGGTAAACGACCTCAGATCAGTATTTTGACGATTCCCATAGGTTCGTATGATATTTTTGGACTTTTACGCATAATTGGTTGGGGCCCGGGGTAATTCGAGCATATTTCGGCGCATTATGTGAAAAATTATAAAAATGAGTATTCAAGTTAAAAATCATGAGTTTTGATTATCAATTCTTGTTATTTGATGTTATTTTGGTGATTTGAAGTAGCGAGCAAGTTTATATTTTTTTACACATTTGTGCATGTTTGGTTTGGAGCCTGAGGGGCTTTGGTGAGTTTCAGATGCGTTACGGATGAGTTTGGATGGTTTGAAGACTGCTTGTGCATCTCCTGTTACTGATGTTTGTTGCAAATCTCGCGAATGCGAGGTCTGGCTCGCATTTACAAGCCTCAATTTGCGAACAAGAGTTCACATTTGATGAAGGGGCCTGGGCTAGGTGACCTCTTATTTACAAGGAAAACGATCGCATTTGCGAATTCTCTGAAGCCGCTTTTGCGAACATCTTGGTCGCATTTGCGACCACTTGTAACATATGTCAGCTTCACATTTATGAAGCTTTTGGGCGCATTTGCAATCAAATTGTCGCATTTCATATGCGGAGTTCGCATTTACGAACAAATGTTCGCAAAACGATACTTGTAGCTGGGTAAAAGACGGAAAAATGGACCTTAGCTCATTTTACACCATTTCTCAACCCTAAACATTCTAGAGGCGATTTTCTTAAGTGTGTTTCTTCCTAAAATCATTGGTAAGCAACTCTAATCCATTTTCTATCAATTCCCCATTACTTTTCATGTGTTTTTAACATCAAATCTAGGATTTTCATGGTAGAAATTAGGGATTTTGGTAGAATTTAGGGATTTTGCGAAATTGAGATTTAGACCTCAAATTGAGGCCAGAATTCGAAACAAATCAAATAATTGGGCTCGGGGTGAATGGGTAATCATAATTTGGCCCGTATCTCAAATTTTGACCAAGCGGTCAATGGGATGACTTTTGTTGGCTTTTTTAATTTCATCAAGACTGAACCTTTTTCATTCGTGGGTAGTTTCTAAAGCTTATTTTGAATTGTTTGGTCAATAATTGGCTAGATTTGGTTAGTTTGGAGGATTGTTTGAAAGGCAAAGTCGTGGTTGGTTGATTGACATGGATCCGAAATGAGGAAAGTGTCATGTCTAACTTTGACTTGATGGTATTAGGACTTTTTGGTGTATTTGTTAAATGAATTATGTGGGGAAAGAGCGTACATGCAAGGTGACGAGTGTATAAGCGCCGTCATAGGATTAAAGCATGCGGGATTGGGCTATTTACTTCCTTGCCTTTATTTATTCCATGTTATCTCTTGTTACATGCTTTAGTCAGTACATGTTCTTACTTGTTATCCATGTTTTACTTGTTATTTGCTATTTAAATGTTACTTGCTTCGATTTGTTAATTTCTCACTCAATATCAACTTACCTGCTACATGTTTGTAATTGCATTAGTTATATATTTTTGTTGTCTCATGTTTTACTTGCTTTTATTGTCCTTGTATTACTTGAAGCACTTTATCATGTTATTCCGTTTATGTGAGCCATTTAGCTATTTTGGTATTAATATTTTGCGAAGGTTTGGGATTACGAAGTATTGTCTATTCTTCGTTTGTACTGGTACACACGTTTCATTTCCCTTTTGTGTTGATAGTTCGTAAATAGTGGTGTTGAGTTGTTTATGCTAATGAATTGATGTTGGGAACGGGCTGCGCACCGCAACGGTATTGAAACGAATTGATATTAGGGTCGGGTTGCACGCGGCAATAGATATTGATATGATATGATATGATATTGGGGATCGAGTTGAACGCTGCAAGAGATATTGTGTTAAATGTTGGAATAAGGTTGCACGCCGCAACATAGTTGATGTGTTGTAGTTGTTTGTTTTTAGAGTTTATTCTCAACATTGTGATATGAAATTTGAGATCATGTTATTCTAGGGCCCTCTGGTAGTTGACTTTCGGGTCTATTTACATGAGTTTTCTGTTTTATCCATATTTTCGTATTCTGCAATTACTATCCGTACAGGTTTATTGTGAGTGTCTTTTCATAGCCTCGTGCTTTGTTTTCTTTTCATTCTTAGATATATCTGAGTTATTGCTTGTTTCATATATGGACCGCGTTGTGTGAGGTTCTATGTGGCCCTTGGTGTGGCTTGTCGGTTGGGTTGTTGGGTTCTGCACTACCGTATTGGAAAAAAGGAATGTTCCGAAGAGAAATATCGCATTACCGCTCAGATTTTAGCAATGGTCCTTGTCGGACGAGGGGGCTCCTCGACTTGTTGATTTCCTGGGTTGTTATACCGAGATCTAGAATGAGGTTTCATTTGATATGTGGTGTAGTATCAGTACCAGGTTTGGTGATGAGCAGCTATTGTGGTCAGAAGTTATTGCTGTGAGTACATAAGCTATGTGGCACATCGTGTGGTTTGACCTTGGCAGCGTATTGATGGCTTGATGTAGCTTGTTGTGATTGATACAATGTGTACATACAAGGATCAAATCTCATAAGAGGCTCCGAATTTTGGAATTTGGTTCCACGCCCAGAGGGGTTAAGGTCGAAGGAAGAATCTTCAGTTGAGGTCATGTTCATGGACTTATATGGGCCGAGGTGGCACGAGATCGCTCGTAGGTGTGGGTATGATGAGTTCATTCAGTTAATTCGCAGCTTTGGAGTGACTCTTAGCACGTTCGAGGACAAACGTATGTTTAAGTAGGGGAGAATGTAACGACCCCACCAGTCATTTTGCGTACTAGCTTACCTTTCTCTGTTTTGAGAGTTTTCTAGCTCTATTCGATGTTTCTTGATTTACGTGTGTGGTCTGCATTATTTTTCATAAAGTTTTTATGTAAAATTTTGAATATGAGATATTTTTACTTGAAAAATGACTATAGTTGACCACGGTTAACGTTTTTGGTAAACGACCTCGGATCGGTATTTTGAAAGTTCTGATAGGTTCGTATGATGATTTTGGACTTGTACATATGTTTGATTGGGGTCCCGGTGACCCGAGCGCATTTTGGCACATAATGTGAAAAGTTTGAAAAATGAGTTTTAAACTTGAAAATCCTTGAGTTTTGATGATCAATTCTTGTTGTTTGATATTATTTTGGTGATTTGAGTGAGCGAGCGAGTTTATATGATGTTATTACACTTGTGTGCATGTTCGGATTGGAGCCCGAAGGGCTCGGGTGACTTTTGAATGTGGTTTGTGAGGAAAAGAAATGCTGAAGCAAAACCTGGCGCTGCTGGCTGCAGGTCTCGCAAATGCGAAGACTTGCTCGCAAATGCAAGCTTCGCATTTGTGAAGTCAGGCTCGCATTTGCAGATTTGGGCTGGCGACTGAGGATTTCGCATTTGTAAAGAAACTATTGCAATTGTGATTGGTGGGCTCATCACTTTTGCAAAAGATGATAAACATTTGCAACCCTAGGGAATTCTGGGCTGCTTCGCTTTTGCGAATTCGCTTTTGCAAAGACTGTGTCCGCAATTGCAAATGGGGGACTTCGCATATGCGAAAGGAATGTCGCATTTGCGACTATATCATTGCTGGGTACTGATCGCAAATATCTTTTGCGATGGTCGCAATTGCGACATCTGCAGCTAGGTAAAAGAGGGAAAAATCAGGATTTAACTCATTTTACACCATTTCTCAACCTTAAACACTCTACAGGCGATTTTTGAAGAGGATTTTCTGCCCAAATTCATGGGTAAGCATCTTTAACTAGTTTTCAATAAATTTCAAGTACTTTTCATGAGTTTAAACATCAAATCTAGGAATTGCATTGTAGAAATTAAGTGTTTTGGGTTGAATTTAGGAATTTTGCAAACTTGAGATTTAGCACCAAATTGATGCGAATTTCAAAATAAATTATATACTCGGGCTCGGAGGTGAATTGATAATTGGGTTTTGGTCTGAATCTCGGATTTCGACCATGCGAACCCGGGGTTGACTTTTGTTGACTTTTCAAAAATGATAAATATTGAAACATTTACATTTGTGAGTAGTTTCTAAAGCTTGTTTTGAATTATTTGAATAATATTTGGCTAGATTCTATTGGTTGGACGCTTGTCTTAAAGGATAATGTCGTGGTTGATTGTTGATAGTGTTCCGAAATGAGGTAAGTGTCTTGCCTAATTTTGTTGAGAAAACTTTTCCTACTAAATGATATTGGTTGCTACATGTGGGGTGATGTATATACGAGGTGACGAGCGTATATGCATGTGCCAGGGTTTCCATGCTCGGGAGGGAGAAATTATATGCTTTCTTTGTACTTTGATGAACTTGGTGCTTCTTTGTGTTATCCGTTATTTGATTCTATAACTAATAAACTCAATTAACTGTGTTAGAAATCATGTTAGAACATATGGCGTCTTGAAAAGGATTAATGTGATGTTTTCGATATTGTTTACATACTTAATTGATCGTAGCATCATGAGCACCCATTTATACATGTTATAGTCATGTTACATGAGCTTGTTTATTCGTAATAAGAGATGAGGATTGGAGCCTTAGGGCTATGTTTGGCACGATGGTTAATTCTGTGTGCTTGATATAATGTTGGCACGATGAGTATTGCGATGCAGTGTGAGATAAGATTGGCCGGTTGGTTGTTACCATGTGAAAAGGATTGGATTTTTCTGTGATGATTACTCGTTCGTTAAGTAACTATATGTCCTCTACTTGGGTTCCTATTAATGTTGTTGTTTTGTACGTTACTTTCTTGTTTGTGCTCTTTATATAAGTATCTGTGTGTTTCATATTTTGGCATGTTACTGTGATATCTATGTTTCTACCTTGTCAGTTGCGGTTACCCTACATTTTTACTTGATTTACTTTTGCTACATGTTATCCCCTGAATTCCTGCCCTTCCTTGTTACTAGCCCGTACATGATCATACCTCTATTTGTTACGTGATTTTACTTATTTGCTGTCTTGATCTGTCACATGCCTTCACTTATTACCTGCCTTCACTTGCTATATATCCTTACTTGCAACATGCCTCCACTTGTTACATGATTCCACTTATTTCCTACCTCTATTTGGTACATGCTTCTACTTGATGTACACCTTTCCTCGTTTTATGTTCTACACTTATTTGCCTTGCCGGATTGGGTGACTCTTAGATTGGTGTGTGTTTACGCTTTGTGGCAACCCTTGCCTTCATATGTGGGAGACTAGCTCTGTGGTGCCGTGTTGCTCATCTTATTTTGTTGATTTTGTATTCCTAGTTGTTTTTCGCGTGTTAGTATTCTTGATATTACGTTGTAAATTTCCGTGCTTGGTTGTTGTAGAATAGTTACATATGAACTTATTATATTATGTGGGATCGGGTTGCACGCCGCAATGGATATTGGTATTATTGTGTGGGATCAGATTACACCCTAGAAGGGATATTTGTATTCTTGTGTGAGATGGGGCTGCACACCACAATAGATATTGGTATTATTGTGTGAGATCGGGTTACATACCGCAACGGTGTATATATATATATATATATATATTTATTTATTTATGGATCGGGTTGCACGCCACTATGGAAAAGGCGTATTATGGTTATTCTTGTCTATTGTTTTTCTGTTATCATAATGTGATATAAGACTGAGACATGACGATATTCTAGGCCCTTCTGTTATTTGTATTCTCGTTTCATTTACTACGTGCTTATTTGTATCTCTGTCTCGTACTGCTCTTTTTGCTTATCATTTGTACAGGTAAAATATTGAGTGAGTATCTTTTAACTTAAAGCCTCGTCACTACTTCACCGAGGTTTGTTAAGATACTTCCTGAGTACATGGAGTCGGTTGTACTCATACCATACTTATGCACCTTGTGTGCATATCTTGGAGCTGTGTAGCTATGGAAGATGAAGCCTTGCACTGAAGACGTTCCAGCGTTCTACATTCAAGCTACCTCTTGTTCATGGTAGCTTAGAAATTAACCTGTGTTTATGTAACTTTCAAACCGATATTGTATCTATTCTTCGCTTCGGATTGTAAATCTAAACCATAGTGGCTCATGACTTGTTTTACAAGTCGTTGGAAGGTTGTTTAGAATTCAGTCATTTTATTTCTTGTTATTAGTAGTCTGTCATTAGAGTTATCTTGTTCTTTCAGCTAACCTAGCATTAAGGTTAGGTGCCATCACGACTAGGTGATTTTTGGGTTGTGACACTAGTATGAGCTCCAGCTTTCAAAACTTGTGTTGAATGAATAAATCCTGACTTTTAACTTTTAAATAGCTGGGCGTCAGGTGTTCTTCGCGTTCATGAAGTATCTAATGAGTTCGTGAAGAGCATTGGCCCGTTGGCCTTTGCATTCGCGAAGTCCCTCTCGCGTTTGGGAAGGCATTCCCAGCCAAGCCTCCACGTTCGCGACCTGTTGGTCGTGTTCGCGATGAAGGACCATCCTGCCATCCCTCCAGATTTCCCAATGCATCGCATACGCGAGGGGCCAGACGCGTTCGCAAAGGGTGATTCCCCCAAGGCAACCAACCTTGCCCCAACTTTTTCCCTTCGCGATCGCGGAAGTGGCTTCGTGATTGCGAAGCAGTGAACACCAGAAGAAAAATCAGCAATCTCACAAGTCCAAAAATGGTCCGAAACCAATTCGAAATGACCCGAGTACCTCGGGCTCCAAACCGAACATGCATACAAGTGTAATAATAGCATATAAACTTGTTCACTACCTCAAATCATCAAATAAAATCAAATAACTAGAATCGATCATTAAAACTGAAGATTTCAACTTGAAAATTCATTTTTTACAATCTTTCATGTAATGCGCCGAAACGCGCTCGGATCACCCCGGACCCCTACCAAACGCGCTTAGAAGTCCAAAAATATCATATGAACCTACATAAATCGTCAAAACACCGATCCGAGGTCGTTTACCAAGAACGTTGACCTTGGTCAACTCAAGTTGTTTATAAAGTCAAAAATCACAATTCTTTTTAAAATTACGTAATAACTTTCGGAAAAACGACACGAACCACACACTCAAGTCATATAACATCTGATGAAGCTATGAGAGGTCTCGAAATACTGAAATAAAAGCTAATACTCAAAACGACCTATCGGGTTGTTACAAATCGTTAGAGGAGAACGCCAAATTGATTTTCTATGGACCATGGTTGCTATGGAGGGGTACCATAAGAATATGTCCATGCCAGGTCAATCTATTGTCTTTAATAATAAGGTATACCTATATTATTTTATGTTCCTATTAAACAAAAATTTTCACTGCATTCCTCTATCTATCAACGAGTCAGTGAACTTTAGAAGGCTTTCCGGCGAGTTTCCCAACGGAATGTAGTTCTGCATTTTCTCGGCCAAAAGTGATATGATCTTTGAATCGTTTATCAATATATTTTATTCGATTGAATTATTTGTTTATATTTTTTGTAACAGATGATCTGGTATCTTCTTTATTTCCCTCTCGCAGTTGTTTCAGTGTAATTTATTTGTATGTTTAGGGATGGAATTTTTATTTGTTTTCTTTTATCTATTTGTTTTATATGAACCTTAGGTGTAGTTAGTAGGTGAAAAGTTAGAAGGTGAGCCAAAGTTTATACAGTGAGATGCACGCCATTTGCTGTGGAAATGAGACGAGCAACAGGATATTATCCTGAAGTCTACTAAAAAAAATGTTGGAGAACATAAAAAATGCTGGGGTTTGAACTTCAAACAAGTGAAACTCCATGATAATATATTGAAGTTTGAAAAATCAGAAAAGCTGAAAAAGATGAGAGACTAACTCTTTTTTAAATTTGAGATATTTTTATTCAAATTCTATTTTTTATATTAAAAGATGGCTATTTATCAACGATTTTTGAATTTTAGGCTATTTTTCAATTAGTCTCTAAAAGTGGCTATTCGTGATTTTTTTTTTTCCATTTTGAAATGCAAGTTTCTTTTCTTTTCTTTTCTTTTTTCTAATGAATTATTTTAAACAACTTAATAATATTGCGTATACACTATTGTATCAGAAAACTTATATGCAATTTAATTTCAACAAATATTAATCGTCACTCTTGTATTTTTGTGTAAACCATCTAAATCTTTCGGCATGCAAATTTTCAGGAAGCTCGGCCAACATAGTCCGATCTTGGGTCATCGAGCAACTGGGTCTAACCGATCAGGTTGTATCGGAAGTACGGGTACTTAATGGTTTCAATATGTCAACAGAAACAACTAAGGGAGAAATAACGCTGATGATAAACGTAGCCGGCACCGTCAGGTCGACGAAATTTTGTGTGATCGAAGGGGACATGAGGTATAATGCGTTGCTCGGAAGACCCTGGATTCACGATATCAGAGCAGTACCTTCGACTTTACACCAAATGTTGAAGTTCCCCTCTGCCAAAGGTGTCACCACCGTCTACGGAGAGCAGTACGCCGCAAGAGAGATGTTTGCAGTAGAAGAAGCAGCACCCAAACCGGTCGACTACCAACAAAAACCCAAATAGCAATTACATATGCCTCTCTCGACCGATGAAGTTGGGGGAAGGCAACTGATCGAAGACGACTTCATGGTTTCCCGGTCTTTTGTTGCTCCCGATGACTCCGATGCAACCAAATCAACGATTGAAGAGCTGGAGCAAATATCAATCCGCCTCGACGCATCGGACAGGAAGGTATATCTGGGCTCGGGATTAAACTCCGAGCTCAGGAGTAAATTAATCTCTTTCCTTTCCGCTAATGAAAACTCTTTTGCCTGGTCCCATTTAGACATAACAGGCATACCGCCGGAGATCGCAACACACAAGCTGAGTGTCGATCCGAAGTTCCGGCCGGTCAAACAGAAGAGAAGACCCCAATCCGAAGTCAAACAGGCCTTCATCCATGACGAGGTAACCAAACTTCTAAATATAGGGTCTATTCGAGAAGTAAAATACCCTGAGTGGATAGCAAACGTAGTAGTAGTACCAAAAAAGGGAAACAAGCTTAGGATGTGCGTAGACTATAAGGATTTAAATAAGGCTTGCCCAAAGGATTCCTTTCCGCTGCCCAATATCGATCGAATGATCGATGCCACAGCTGGACACGAGGCTTTGAGTTTCCTCGATGCATATTCTGGCTACAACCAGATACACATGGATAAGGACAATCAAGAAAAAACGTCCTTCATCACTAAATATGGCACCTACTGCTATAATGTAATGCCATTCGGGCTTAAAAATGCGGGAGCCACCTATCAACGACTAGTTAACAAAATGTTCGAAAAACAACTAGGTAAATCTATGGAAGTTTACATTGATGACATGTTAGTCAAGTCCCTGCGAGCAGAGGACCATCTTGACCATT
>MCJB01046689.1:3849-33802 GCA_002018475.1 Nicotiana obtusifolia
TAATTTCGGGATTTCTTAGTAAATTTGATTGTTTTTGCTTGGGTTTTATTCCCTCAACATATTGTGATATAATTGTTCTGAATTTGGATAGATTCGACGCACGTGGAGGCCAATTCAAAGGGAAAAGGCGTCACGGGCTAAGGATTTAGCCGATTTGAGGTGAGTAATGTTTGTAAATGATGTCCTGAGGGTTCGAAACCCCGGATTTGCACCTCATAGTGCTTTGTTGAGGTGAGGTACATGCTCGATGATGAGCATGGGGTTGTTTACTTCTGGGGATTGGGACTTGGTCCATCCCGATTGATGATTTCTACTACATACTTGATTGAAATCTAATTGATATCATTGTGATTTGGGCTACTTGCCATATTTGGGCTTCGCGCCGGTTATGTGAACCCTTCAGGGGTAGTTGTTGTTTTGTACTAAATCATATTTGGGCTTCGCGCCGGTTATGGAACCCTTTAGGGGTATTTTTCATTGTTTATTACATCATATTTGGCATCTCGCCGGTTATGTGTACCCTTTAGGGGTGTTATTTGGCATCTCGCCGGTTATGTGAACCCTTCAGGGGTATTGTTGCTGCATTGATTCATTTCATAAAATCAGTTTTGAAACTTAAATGATATTTTCAAACGATTTTCATTGGATCGGGTAGCACGCTGCCACGGAATATAAATTGGATCGGGTGGCACGCCGCCACGAATATAAATTGGATCGGGTGGCACGCCGCCACGAGATGTAATGTGCATGGATCGGGTGACACACCGTCACGAGATATTGCGCAACTGAACCCCCCACAGTAAGCGCCGGGTACCCAGGGAACGGGTGGCACGCCGCCACGATAGTCATGACTTGCATTGCATTGCATTGCATTCGCATTGCATTTTTGGTTGTGTTGTTGTTGTCTCCATTTACTTCATGTTATCTATTTGAGATGTTACATGTTTTTGCTGTTCCATCGTGGATTGCTTTATGACTTATGTGTTTCTTACTTTCAGTCATTATTTATATGTATTACTCACTGAGTTGGAAGTACTCACATTACTTCCTGCACCATGTGTGCAGATTCAGGCGTTATCGGTTCCACCCCGAGGTACTGACTATTACTATTGTCAGGGTGGTGATTCAGAGATTACGAGGTAGCTGTTGGCGTTCGCAGCCCATATCTCCTTTATTTTGTTGCTTTCACTTTCTTCAAACAATTGTGCCAAAGATATTTTAATAGTTATTTTATTATTAGGATTTCATTAATGGCTCTTGACTTTATGACACCCCGATCTGAGGGCTATATTCGGGATGGTTTACTATTTTTTTTTTCCGCAAATTACTGTTCGTTAACCATACTTATATTATTTTCGTATTATTTAAATGTTTGAGCGAAGTTTAGTTGGTTTGGCTGGCCTTGTCATCATGAGAGGCGCCATCACGACCGGGTTGGGATTTTGGGTCGTGACAATTCTCAATATCTATACGGACTTTCTCTGGTAATTCTGTTACCAAATCAACTAATACCTTGACTCTTGCACAACTTGGACGGGTTTTATTGATAGTTGTCGTATCTATATGCAATGGCTTTCCAACTGCTAAGGCTAAAGAAAAGAGACATTCTTTAACAAAGTAAGTAGGCAGCAGATTAGGGAATGAAATCCAAGCCATTGCTTTGGACGTTTCTTCTCCTTCTTTAAATTTGGAGTCATAGATTAATGTCCTCATCTGATACTCGTATCCATCTTTTGTTTTCAGATAGTATACTGCCTTCGATATAAAGTTGATGAAGTCTTGCCATAGCGCCAATCGAATTAGCACATGCCTGTCCCTAAGCAGTCCAATGTTACAATCACCTTTAATTCCACACTGAGCAGGAATTAGTCTACGCAGCTCTTGAATGTCAGGCCACCCATAGGAAAATTTATCAATTACTGCATATTGAAGGCCTTCAATTATGTTCATTCGATGAACTTCGGCCTCTGTAAACTTGACAAAGGGCTAACCCTGCAAGAAAGTTGCTCTTTTGAACTGTATTGGCTCGATTTGTGCTGTCGAATTAGGGTTCACCGTTGGGGGCGAGTTTAGGGTTGAAGGTTCGAGGAGATGACTATAATCTAGGGGTTGTTGACTAGTTGTATTTGTGGTCGAAGGTTGGGAAGTGAGGGGAGGAGGGTCGCCAGCCGGCGGAGCACCGACCGGCGTCGCCATGGCTCGCGATGAGCTTCTTCATGTTTGTCGCCGCTCTTTCTCTCTCTATAGCCAGAGCCTCTCTCACCTCTCTTTCGGTTTCTTTTTTGAATTTTTGAGACTTGATTAAAGGTTTTTAAATATCAAATTATTATCTTCATGGCATTTTTCTAAATTATTATTATGGTGGATTTTATGCGAATATTTTTTTCATCTTTTATTATAAGCACTTTTAATTGATTCTAGCATTTATAATTGTTAGATAATTTATTTATTATTTCCTTAAAATTATTTATGGGTGATCAGTTGTCCAACTTAATTATTCATATTTTCTTTGCATTCTATACATATTTTACGACATCTTATACCAATTTCCATAATTACATTGCATTTTCATATCATTTATGCATTATTTGCAATAAAAGCCCATATTCATTTACAATAATTATACTATTTAGGTAAAAGGTAGATATTTTATATCTTAATTATTATATTCTACTACTTTAAAGCATTTAATTTTATAAATGGTATCTTTTATATATTGATTAGCTTTTTCATAATTATTTTTATTCAATTTTGTAGATTTTAAAATCCAGCGCAAACGAGGCCAATTTCGGACACAACATAGGCACAAAACATCAAGCCAAAGTCCCCTAACCCAACCTATGCCCGTTTGTGACCCATTATACCCGGCACAATGCTCCTCGAATCCCTAACGTTGATCTTGAATAATCAACGACTCATAATAACTCCCTCATTCCATTAATAACCCCCCATGATCCATCTCTCACAAAACCCTAACGCTCCTCACTCGCTCAAAGCCGCCCTCATATGCTCTCTTATCTCTCAAAGAAGAAACCCTTACCGACTCTGAAGATTTTCCCTCGCCCTTTCCTTATACCCGTTCATATGCGGATCTCACTTGTCTTATTTGTTCTTTTTGCTCAGTTATGGTAACTTCCGTTACCAGTCCATCTATGGCAAGGAAGATTCTCTTGAACCGGTAGATACATCTTCAACCCTATAGATTTGGACATGATCTTGGCTTTATACACTAAAGAAAGGAAAGTATTCTCCCATTCTGGCGTATCTCCGCTATTTCTTTATGATTAGGGCTTGCATGCGATTTGCCCTAAATCTGACTCCGACTAGGTTTGCATGGTTTTGATTCTTTCCGTATTTATTCATATGTTGCTGGTACTATATAAACCTCTCCCATTTTCTCTTAGAGAAAAACTTAGGTCACTCATCTGTCACACTCATACTCACACTCGTTATTCGTATTCTGTGTTCTATTGGTTCTACTGTTGTTTGGTTAGTTTGCGGTTGGCTGAATGTCAAGGTCACAAGATATTTATTTTTTAGACCTTTCCCGACAAAAGCACTACTCGGGATTCCAAAGGTTCTCATGAACTCTAACTTGCCGGGATTCGAGGTTCTAGAGATACTATTGGAGCTCTTTCAATCTATGTTACTTATTGTTGTTGCTGTTGTATCTCATTAGTCTCTATAGTCTCTATTTTATGCTTGTCTGTTAGTTAACATGCATGGCTTTACAGTTATGTTCTAGTCCTGATTTCATAGTCAAAGCATGCTCATAGGGGTTCTCTTGCTATTATCTCATCTCATAAAATTCTACTGCTGATGTGATTGTTAAATCATGGCTATGTTTGATGTTTCTCTTTAGCTGATCGATTGAATAAAGTTATTTTTTGGTTTTCCCTTTTTGGTATCTGTTCTACCATGTTATTACACTTAGAAGGCAATTGAAATTGGTTAGGATCGATAGAGTGTGGACTGTGGATTCATGCTACTTGTTAGGGTCCTCATCTGTGTTCTTCGCCATGTTGAGTCAGACCTTTGGGTTTGCTAAATTTTGCTTTTAGTATTCTTAATCACTAGTAAAACCTGAAACTGGAGATATCAGTTTATGTGTACTTATGCTTCTTGAAATTTGTTTCTTTCTTGCTGACAATAAATTTGTTTATGGATCTTCAGCCACCTGTTTAGTGCAAGATTGATTCATTATGGCTTAGTGTTTCTGTTAAATAATAACAAGCATGATAAGGAGAAGTATACATGGCCTGACTCATTACTTGTGCTATTTGTTCGAAATCCTCTTTCTTTGCACTTTGTTGAATGTTTATTTGTCATAATATACACTAGCATAAGCACTTAGAAAGTCTGTCTCCATGGATGTATGTCCAGTTAAGCCTAGTTCTTTAATTTGTCAATCATATGGTCTAAGTGAGTCCTGCCTTTGAGACCAGTTGAGTATCTTATCACACTCAATAGGGCTTCTTTCTACTGCTATTGGGTTATGGTTGCAACTTATGGGTCCTGTCTATTTCTTGGGGAAATTCTAAAGGCCTAGATAACTTGGATTCATCCCGTATTTAGTTTCTTGTCGTCGGGCCTGTGGCCAGTGTATTTCTGTCTCTTTCTATTAGGCATGTAATTATGTTATTGGTTTGTAACGACTTGTATAAAGACGATAATGGGGTAGATTATTTGAAATGGGCCTGGGGATAGTTTAGTTCATGCATGCTTGGGTAGATAACATGCCTATAGGTTCCAATATCCTTCCTTTCTACTTGTCGTCACAAATCATGCTATGTGCTACTAGCTACTAACTACCATGCCTATAGTGTTGTTATCTCTTGTCCGCTTCACTAAGAAATCATGAGCCTAGGATTTTAAATATGTGAATTGGACACTGCCTGCATAATTTGCCTAATACGTTAATAATTCAATAATGTCACTTAGCTAGCATACCTATAGGATATTACATGCAAATTTTCTTGCTTGTCTTCAAAATTGCCTAGATATTATGTGCTTATGTTCTCACGCTTAGAAATCATGCCTTTAGGATATATTATATGCTAATTTGTTTGACTGTTGTACCATTGCGCTAAGAGATCATGTTCTTAGGGTATTAAACTTATAAATTATGCCTATATGATTACAAGTAATGACTTCTGCTTCATAATCACCTCATAACTTAAACAATCTAAGACTTAAATGACATAGAGATCCTGCCTATAAGATCTGATAAAGTTTGCTATGATATCCATGTAGAAATAATGTCTGTAGGATTAACACTTAAATGGTTCATACCCCTTCACTATCGTAACTGACTGCGTATAACTTTCACTTATAAATCCTATTTTAGGTCCAAATCAAATAATTCAATAATATAGGTAATTCCTAAAAGTGGTCGAAATACCCTCACGATTAGAAATCATGCTCATAAGACAATTCATTGAACCCGTCTCTAATTATGCCGCTTCTTTAAAACCAGCAACATTTGGCACATATACGAGTCTATCTGTGGAGGTAAATGTGAACCCCTTTATGATTGAGATTTATTCAAGTCCTATGTGTTTCAATTGTTTTGGCATCTAGCTTTTAGTTTTGAGAAACCTTGGGATAAGTCAAGAACCACCTCTATAGCTGTCCAACACCTTCTGGACAATAGGTGTGGGAAGGGTAGGCATATATAGGGTACGGCTTAGATTAAACTAGTGCACTTTAGGTAAACAACTTAAAGACAGTAATCGGGTAGTTGGAGATGATAGTCTGTGCTGGCTGGATAATATGGCAATCATTGCACCTAAAGTTGTGAAGTATTATTTGTGTTCCACAGGTGATCCTTTAGGCTTAAAAATGTAGGACCCCCCATTTGTGTTTCAATAATTCATGCATGTTCTATTCTAGCACTTAGGATTTGTGAAGTAGCTCTATGATTGGAACATATTTGTAATTAAAAGGCTTTGTAAATTGATATTAGTTAATAAAATTCCATCTTTGTGCCATATTTATGATGTGTTCTTCAAATGCTCCTAATCCCATAGACTATCAGTAATTGAGTTATATCCGGTCAACTTGTTCTATTTAGAATAATTAATGACCTATTCTAACGCTCACTCACTTAGCTTAATAATCAATCTGTAATTTCAGTTAGAATAAAACTAGTTAACAACTTATTATCCACATAGTTGAAAATTCGGCCAGAAACCATATTTTTAGTCCCCGAAGAGTGTCTAACCCCTTCTTTTTTAGGTAACTTGAACCCTTACCCGACGATGACTAGTTAAAACATAGTCATTTATAAAATAGGTGTCCTAACACACCTCAAAATTGTTAGGTGATGACTCTTCTCTTTTAATACCTGTTTAAAAGAGTTGTCACATGTCGAAACATACTTTTGCAAGAAAATGGGGCGAGACAGCACGTCGACTCTACTGGGGATACTTAGGCTCTTACCATAACTGATTTTTACTTCTGTGGATTATTAATTGAGTTGCTTTATTTGACTTCTTTCATGTACCTCCCTTTCCCCATCCCTTTACTTGCTCGAAGTTGTTATACCATGAACTTCCCTTTCCCTCCTTCTTTATATGTTTTATTATTCAATTAGTTTTTTCAAAATTTATGATTATTTGATAGCCGTGCTGACTTTTTTCCTTTACTTTCTTGTTCTCCCTTATTGATTTACGACATTACAATGTCTTATATGTTTTTTTACCACGTAAATGACTTGGCTATATGTTACAGCTTTTTCATAAGCATACTTTCAACATCATATTCCACTCGTGCCTATTATCAATATAGCGACACTTGATGAGTGTCTGTACCTTCCGAAAATACATTTTTAAAATGGGAAAGGCTTACTAGCAGTAGACTAATAGCGGTGCAGTCGATGATCCTGTGCCTTCCCCTACCGGTTAGACCCTTAGAAACCTACTCTGATAAAAAATCTACATGTATCATGTTAAACCTAGGATGGATTAAATACTCTTGGTGTATTAAATCCATTTAGATTAACATCGTTCAAAGTCCAAGGGGATCTCTACAATCCCGAGGGATACTCTCGTACTATGTGCATTACTTGGAGAAGATGCCAACATATTTACTATTATCACTTATTTAATCAAACCGAGAAAGGGTAGGGCTAACTTTTTTCTTTAATGTAGAAAATGAAGCACGACATCCCTAGGTTCGGCATGGTCCAAAGCACTCCATCCAAGTTGATCAACTGGTGGAATGACTTCCCTTAGTGTGATAGATATCACGGGAGAAGGGTACAGGGTAACTTGCCATCCTTGATGGACGTTCATTTATGCAGGGAATTGATCGAGGCCGCTACCATGATTTGCGACGAGAAAAGGTCTGTCTTCCGATTCGGCAACTTGGAAATGACCCCACTCTTGGAGGAAATTGGGGGTTTTTCTAAAATCCCCTGGGATAGTCCTGGTCTGCTGGTACGTGAAAACCGTACACCTCGCAGTTTCTTGAAAATGTTTAGAATCAAGAAGAACGATGAACTGGTGTTGTTTGAAGAAGTCTTACATTTCTTTGGATTTTTGTATGAATGTTATGGACACAACAAATTATATCTGTTATTCACAATGAATTGGTCATTACTTATGTTGGGCGGATTCACTGAAGGGTTTATGTTTTCATTGTGTGTTTCTTGGGGTTGCTGATATACCCGATGCAAGGAGGAAATATCCATATCCGACTAGCCATGGTAGCCAGAACCATGATAGAGCGAATTGAGGGACAAGCCTATACTATTATCCCTATGATATTGGAAGAAATATACCGAACCCTCGGCCGATGCAAGCACGGGGCAAGTTTCGTTGAGGGGAGCAACCTTTTGTTGCAAATATGGTTGACAGAGCACCTCCAATGAGGCGGTTGACACCAGGAATTTCTTTGCAGGCTGATGAATGACTATATTAGCAGTTGCTACCAAAAGAAGATGACTTTTGCTCAAAAAAGATTCGCAAGGCCCACTGATGCTAAATGATGGGCGCACCTCTTCAGCAATCTGACCAAGGAATAGGTGCAATGGATGTTCAAATGGTTTCCAAGTAAGGAGTTCATAATACGATCCAAGAAGGCTACTCATATGGTGTTGATAGGGTTGCATGGAATTTACCTTATGCTCCAATTAGAGTAATGAGGCAAGCTCACAAATATCCAACATGACGCAATACAAGGAAAATTTTAAAGGGGACGTCATACCATTCAAGTTTGAATCCCAACATATGTGGAATTACAAAATCAGTGTGGAAGAAAAGACCGTAGAGCCTGACAGGTATCATGATGGACACATGTACTACCATCTTTCATGGCTGTAAGATGACATAACCGGGGATGTCAAACCGGGTACAAGTTAAAGGGAAGGATAATAGACGAAGAGGACAAAAGTCAAGTGAAATACAAAAGGCTGTGCAAGAGGGTCTTTGAGTCAAAGCCATGTACAAGGAGCAGCACAAGACGAACAAGGAAGCTAAAAAGAGAATGGAGAGAGATAGCAAACAAAGCGACGGAAATGCTGGAATATTTGGAGCAGGGATTGATGAAGTTAGAGCAGAAAATGAAGATGTCTCGACCCAAAACCACTGACGGACCGTTTTTAGGCCATTTTCAACTGCTGGTTTTTGGCTATAAGGGTGTACATTGTGGCTGCGTAGAATTGGTCGCGATCACGAAGAGTAAAATGGGAAAAATGGACATGTGCATCGCGTTCGCGAAGAAGAAATTCTGCCGTCACTGAGCTACTTCGGAAGCTTATATCTTGCAAGTATAAGGAATTTGGAGATGATCCAAAAATAGAAGTTGTAGTCTTTTGTGTCTAGTTTTAGAAAATCAAATTGTTTGTCAGTTGGAGTTATGTACAAAACGTTAAAGCTGATATACTACAGGCAGTCTGAGAAGTGTTTAGGAAGGGTTAATGGAAGTTTGCTCATCATGATCGCGGGGAAATGGCCGCGATTGCATATGGTAAAAATTGTACTGGGAAATTTTGAAATTCCCTATTAGGGATACGACATTCCCTAATAGCATCTCAGAGTGCCACGAGCCTCATTTTATTGCCAACATAGGGTACAACATTCTCTAGTAGCATCTCAAATGCCACGAGCCTCATCTTATTGTCAACACAGGGTACTACATCCCCTGGTTGCCTTCCATCTTGTTAACATAGGGTACGTCATCCCTATTATTCAAAAAATACCATTTCTTTTTCAATTCTTTATTCGGCAATAGCAAAGATAGTTTATGTGTTTTCAATAAATCACAAAAATTTCCTAGTGCAAACTATGGCAGAAAAATTTTATTCGGTTTGGATGTGCAAAAATAAGATTCCATCTCTTGCCAGAGAAAGTGGAACATTTGATCTCTATGCCGCCGCAACCGGCTTTGATGTAATGCATACGGAGACATAAGGTCTCAAGATCCATCCTCTCATCATCTGATCAAGAAACAAGCCCATGAGAATATTTCATAGTCTGTTACATTGAGAGCTTCTTGTTGCAGTCTAAAGTCAATGGGGAAGCAAGTGAAGAATCAAGAAAAGATTCCAGATGGCAATTAGATAGGAATTTTGTAACTCTTAGATTTCAAAAGTATGTAATTTTCTTTTTATTTTTATGTAATAGTAGAAAAAGCGGACCGAAACCTCGACGAAACTTTGCTCGACTCTCTATCTAAGCATACTCCATTATTCTTCTTCCACTTGAATTACACGTTACCTGATTCCCTATAACCCAGCATATGTAGGCTACCTAAAGACAAGGCTCGGTCGCAATCTCTTCTTTTCTCTTCTTTACCTTTTTTAAATAATAATGAGGCAAAAAATCAATCACCATGTTCATTTTCTTTGCATGAAAACTTTTCATGTTTCCAAGCAAAGAGGGGTATGCAGTGAACAAACTAATTTTTGACCACACCTGAATTCTATACTATTTTAGTATAAATATTTCTATTAGGTCTACTCTTGATATTTTAAACTTTTAGCTTACTTTTAATAGGATTTGTTTGACAAATTTTTTTCTTTTTTAAAACTATAAAAATATTCAGACTCTTAGAATACAAATTTTACTTCTAAAGAGAAAAGACAATTTGCAAATAATTATTGCTTTCTTTTAATTAGAATTTTAATAAGTAAGCTACGGTATTTTTTCATAGTATTATTTGAATTATATGTAAGTATTTAATTTTCTTATATTCTTCTTGGTGTAGAAGTTGTAGATTAATATCTTATTTTTATAATTTAATTTACCTTTAAAAAAGAAAAAGAATGCATTACGTCAAAATTGACAAAGTTTTTTACCAACTTTTTTTGAAAAAATCTGATTTCCTTTACAAACATTCACCCCATGATCCCACTCCCTCACGACATTGTACACTAGCGCACACACTCACGTCTCAATTCCCCTTCATCACTTTAATCCCACGTTCCCCACTCCAAATTGTTGGCACAAGATCAAATAACCACCATTATTCTTCTTTATAAAGATGTAGCTAGATCGTGATTGAGCTTTTAAAATACCTATGGCAATAAGAAAAATGTGTTCTGTAAATTAATTTATGCTTGGGTCGAAATCGTAGTATCTTTATTGAATTTCAAAATCACAGATTCACTATCAGTTTTTTGGTATCCTTTATCCTACCTGATTTGTCTTTACTTAGAGCTTAATTATATCGGAACATTGGAGATTGAGAAAGATGAGTCGTGTAGGCTTTGTAAGTTAACGGGTCTATGGGAATTGGTACAATCTTGGGATTAGTTCACTCTTATCCTTTGTAATCTAGCTGGGCTATTATAATTCGGTCCATATTTAGTTAGTTGGCACCTCCATATCTTGGCCCATTAACTTAATAATTTAAGTCACATCATTCCCTCATAATAAATCTATAAATTATAATAAACTCACAACTTGCTTACAACAATCTCAAACGTAGAGAAGGGATAATTCAAATACCATAGTATGCTTGAGGCACGCTCTTAATCAATCAAATCATCGTTGTTGTATTTCGCCTGTCATGATTACGATTTCCAAAATTAAAATCAAGGTTTGCGTTCGTGCAACTTTGGACGAAATTATTTTAATAATAATAAAGTGTTACTTATAGTGTACATGTACACATGACATGACATTGAGACACTGCCACGCCCCAAACCTGGGAGACGAGACCGGCACATGGTGCTTCACTAAACCGAGTGTACCGATTTGTCGTACTTTGACCATAGGGCCACATTGCAAGACAATTTGTGAAACAAAATATAAAACTGAACTAAAACTAACTCTGACTGAATATCAATATAAAGTTGGGGCGAGAAGGCCGTCATAACTACTACAGCTAACAAATCATCAAAAATTATTGATACAAGGCATATCAGCCCAACATATTGCACTGATCGACAGTATATGTCTACAATCCTCTACTGGTGGATGTACTATAGTAAGAACAGGGCCCCGACCTACCCATAATATATGTCAGCACAAGGCTCTACTGATGTATGTACTATGGTCGGAAAGGGACGTCAGTACGAAATAGTATACCGAGTACGTAAGGCAATAGAATAACTAAAAGCTGAAACTGAACTGATAATATAATGACTAAAAGTAACGGGGAGTCAAATATGATTTGAAGATATACTTACCTGCTGATATTGACTCAACTCTCTCTATATAGTAAGTAAAATAGCTTTCCAGCCTTATAAGGCTCTATACGTGTAACTGTTCGGCCGTAGTAGGCTCGCTCATAGGCGCTCGCCCATACTAGGCTCGGTATCTCGGCCATTCTTGACTTAGTCATAGGCACTCGGCCACAGTAGGCTCGGTATATAACTTACCATCAGATCTGAGGTTGCCCAATAGGGGCCTGCCCACCGATTATAGCTTGGTAGTGGTGAAAATCTCCCTAGCCTCTTGACTGAAAGAAGATAATACTTAACTGAATAGAAAGTCCCAATAAGGGAGAATACTGTAACTTTTGAGTCTAGGATAATGTGAATAAATTCAGGAATACGAACTCCTCTGTATGCCTCGTTATCAAACACATGTAGTTACGAGATCATGCTAAAATGAAGGAACGGTTTAGCCATGACATACCTTATCACAATATTTCCAATAACCATGTTGAACTCATCTCTTCTCACCTTAATCTACAACAATGATAATAATACTATCATTAAGTTACGAAAGGTATACCAATCGCATAACGAACGAAAAACTTATTTTATACCTTCATCGGATGCCATATTCCCCAAGAATGCTACAGACTTCAACCGGAACTCACATTTTAGAAAACTTAGAATACAACTTATGATCATGAAGGGTTTGGAGTACCGCTTGTAGGTGGTGGTTTGGAGTACCGCTTGTAGGTGGTCTGCATGCTCCTCCTCCGAACATGAATAAACTAGAATATCATCAATAAATACTATCATGAACAGATCTAAAAATTTCCAGAATATGCTATTCATCAAGTCCATAAATACGGCGGGTGCATTGGTCAACCCGAAAGACATGACAAGGAATATCTTTCTCACGAACTCTGACTTGGTGGTACCCCGACCTCAAATATATCTTTGAAAAGAATCTAGCCCTCTGCAACTGATCAAACAAGCCATCGATCCTTGGAAGTGGATACTTATTCTTAATAGTTACTTTGTTTAGCAGCCTAAAATCGATACACATCCTTAGCGAGCCGTCTTTCTTTCGCACAAATAGTACTGGTGCACCCCAAGGTGAGGTACTAGGTCTAATGAAACCTTTCTCTAGCAAATCTTTTAACTGCTTCCTCAACTCCTTCAATTTGGCAGGTGCCATTCTATACAGAGGGATGGATATTGGTTGAGTTCCCAGAAGCAAATCAATGCTAAAATTAATCTCTCACTCTGGAAGAATACCTGGAATCTCATCTGGAAACACATTTGCGTACTCCGTGACTACTGGAATAGACTGAAGTGTAGGTACCTCAGCATCTGCATCTCTAACTTGCACAATATGATAAATGCACCCTTTTGCGATCATTTTCCTCGCCTTCAGATAGGAAATAAACCTACCTTTGGGTGTTACCTACCCACTCAAGGACTGGCTCACCCGAAAAAGTAAATCTGGCTGTCTTTGCTCGGCAATCCACTATGGTATAGCAAGCTGCTAACCAGTCCATGCCCATGAGAGCATCAAAATCCATCATCTCTAGCTCAACTATATTGGATGAGGTCTGACGACTACAAACTATCACCGTATAACCTTGGTAAACCCATCTAGCAATAATCGATTCTCCAATTGGTGTAGATAGCGCAAAAGGATCACATAATATTTTAGGCACTATACCAAATTTCCCCTCGACAAACGGGATAATATACGATAAAGTAGATCTTGGATCTATAAAGGCATAAGCATCGTGAGAGCAAATGGTCAATATACACGTGGCCGTCCGAAGTACTGGGGCCTATAACTACCCTGAGACTTCTCCTGAGACCTGGAAAATCTCATCCTCTTACGCTAGCCATGCTCACTCCTCTCTGTACCCTGGTGCCGATGCCTATCCCTTTCTATATTCTGGGTGAATGCGTGAATCCGGGAGATATCCATACTATCCTACAATGCAGCCACATGCCTCAGTCAACTCTAGAGCCAACCTTGCTATAAACCTGTGGATTTTGTCTCGCATAGTAGCAACTGTGGATGGAGCATATCTGGCCAATGAGTCACAACGGACACTATACTCTCGAGCGCACATATTGCCCTGCTTGAGGGCTAGAAACTGATAGACTCGAGACTATCGTATCTCCTGCGGTAAGTACTTATCAAGGAAGGCATCTAAAAAATTCTCCCAAATAGCTGGAGGTGCATCACGTCCCCTGGACCTCTCCCATCCCTCATATCAAAGGACACTATATCTCAGAGTCGAAAAGCCGCTAGCTCAACTGCCTCTTTCTCTGCGGCATACATAACCCCAAAGATCTTGTGAAGCTGATCTATGAAATCCTGTGGATCCTCCCTCTGATCTGTCCCCGTGAACTCTGGGGGACTCAAGGCAATAAACTCTCGGACCCTTGAACTGCCAGACCCCTCAGAAGATCATGTACTAGCTAATACCCTAGCTTGTTGCTGGGTACCTACAAACTGTGTCAACAAATGCACCGCGCTCCTCAAGTCATGATATGATTGAAGTAGACGGGGAACTGGATGTGCGATATCCCTGTGAATCTCCTCAAGTGGTGGAGGAGCCGGTAATGGCTGAGTAGAGGTCTTACCTTGGGCCTCGGACTATGCCCCATCTACAAGGGTACCCTACTGGTCCCCTCACCCGCCGTTGTGTCTCTCCTCTGACTAGCCGTAGTCTTCCTAGTCACTGTCATCTCTGTATGCAAACACCAATACGTAATCTCAAATTTCCTATAACTCAGTTCTACAACACGATTTAGATTTGCACGAAGGGTAACAGACTCTTAAATGCCTTGTAGTTACCTGCTTATTATGGGCTCGCTCAAAGGCGCTCGGCCATAGTAGGCTCGGTCTATAACTTACCATCTGGTCTGAGGTTGCCCAATTGGGGCCTGCCCACCGATTATAGCTCGGTGTACCCTCTTGACTGAAAGAAGATAATACTTAACTGAATAGAAAAAGGGAGAATACTGTAACTTCTGAGACTAGAATAATGTGAATAAATTCAGGAATACGAACTTCTCTTTATGTCTCGTTATCAAACACTTGTAGTTCTATTATTTAGAGTTACAAAGCTGGTGTGAAATAAGTACATCATCTGTCTGTTGAAATGTACATGAACTAATGTTTATAAATTTAAAGCTACCTTGAAGAGGCAGCTACAATCGGAATGCGGGTTCATCTTCACAGCCAGCATTCGCCACACACAGCAATATCAGATTTAAGATATGACCAATCATTGCCATGGCGATTGGCCACAATCTTCCATGGACTTGTACCAACAAATAATGGCCTGTGCCTACAACAAGAAAGTACGGCCCAAGAAATTTGAAGTGGGGCAACTCGTCCTAAGACGTATTCTCCTGCACCATGAAGAAGCTAAGGAAAAATTTGCTCCAAATTGGAAAGGTCCGTACATTGTAACAAGAGTGTTTCCAAAGGGAGTGTTGTATTTGGGAGACATTGAAGGATATGTCCCCGAGACAAGAATCAACGTAGATGTAGTCAAAAGGTACTATGGTACTATGTTTGACTCACTACTCGTTGTTAACGTTTTCTGACTGGGATGACGAAGGCATTCATTCCCGTTACCGAAACACTATCAACCCATTGCAAACCCTTTGAGCCGGATACCTTTTCCTTGATCACCCTCTTTGGAACCTTGTATATAAAAATAGAGAAAAAAAAGAGTAAGAAAGAAAATAAAAAGGAATAAAAGAGAAGAGAAGAATAATAGAAAAAAAAAAAAGAAAAAACAAATAATCAAAACAAGTTCATGTTTATTGAACTGCGCCCGACCTGATTCCGAAAGGATACATAGACAGCCTCACTCTGCGGTTCGATTACACCAAAATAAAAATCCACATTCCTCCAAAAGTGAAAATTGGGGCAGATGTTACAATTTTTCGGCGATGGTTTCGCATGAAAGGTTTTAAAGCTGTAATTCGATCCAAATTCGTTTTACCCAAATCCTTTCAAGTCCTTCCGATCAATTGGCCAGGATGTTTAAGAATTAGTGGATGCAGTTACTTTGATCGGATGCCACCAAATGAGAGAAATAAAATGAGAGAGTCCTATTAGTGTAAAGTTGCAAAAGGTACTATATGGCGATGGCGAGAAGAGAAATGAAAGAGTTCAACTAGTGAAAACTCGCAAAGGGCACTGTTGATAAAAAAGAGGAACCACACAGCCATGGCATTAACACTGTCCAGTGCAAGGTTTCTCGATTTCAAGTCAAAATTTGAGATGAGTTTGTAGGAGTTGGATGGTTTACACAGATCAGGTATCCAAGTTTAAAATGGCATGTCATGTTCATTAAAGTCCGTATGTACTCCAAGATAAGTCCGCCTTTCTATTTCCCGAAAGGGACACCTCTTCTTTTAAAGTCATTTCCTATTCCATTGTTTGTTTTGCTTTGAATCCCTTCCGATCTAACTTTGTTCCAAAAATAATGCAAAGGAAATACGTCAAGACCGATTTAAAAGGTTCTCATTTGAAGCAAGATGATATGATCAAAAGGCGTCCAGCCTCGACAAGGGCATCAAGTCGACCTTGACTGGCCATGATTGGTTGATGTTTTTAAATTGAAATCTTTGGAAGACGAAAATCAAATTGAAGCGCCAGCAAAGGCAAAATAAAGCTGAAAGGTTAAGCTCTGCGTGACTAATAGTCATTGGCAATGTTTGAAAACCCAAAACTTCCCCATGCTCTGAAATTAAAAACATTGGAAGAAAGAAGTCAAAAGTGAATTGCCCTCAAAGACAAAATAAAGTTGAAAAAGGTTAATTCTCACATGACCAACCATCATGGCAAAGTTTGGAAAAGCCAAAGGTTCTCATGGGTCAGAAATGCAGTTGTAGTTGAAACCATTAAAGAGGATAAGCCAAGATCAAGAGACTGAAATAATCAAAGCAACAAACCGACCACATTATAAAACTAATGAATCTTTCATTGTTTAGAACAAGAACAGAACAATATTAGGAAATAGTTCGTGAAAATACGAATACCACCAAGTGAAGTTATCAAATCCTTGATATTTTTCCAATATACATGTAATCATGTTATTTTTAGGTTCATCATAGGGAACCAATACCTATCCTCAACACAAGGTACGACATTCTCTTGTAGCATCTCTGAGAGCCACGAGCCTCATTTTATTGCTAACATAGGATGCAACATTCCCTAGTAGCATCCCATAGTTCCACAAGCCTCAGTTATTGCCAACATATGGTATGTCATTCCCTAGAAGAATCTCAGAGATCCAGAAGCCTCATTTCCAACATAGGGTACAACATTCCCCAGTAGCATCCCATTGTGCCACGAGTCTCATTTTATTGCCAACATAGGGTACGACATTCCCCATTAGCATCTTAGAGTGACCTTAAGGGGATGGATCCATATCCACACGCTGCACGGACAACTCATGTGATGCATGGACAACTCACGTGCTGGATGGAAAACTCACATGCCAATAATATCACTATCTGGATCCGCACAAACAACTCCACGGACAACTCACCTGTCACGACCCAAAACCGAACTAGTCGTAATGGCACCTTACTCAACCCACTAGGTAAGCCAATTTAATGATAATCTAATTTCCAGTGAGATATACTAAGAAAATAATGATAATATAACTGAACTCTTATACAAAGAATCTCCAAAAACTGGTAGCACAAATCATAAGCTTCTAACATTTAGAGTTAAAAAGCTGGTGTGAAATAAATACATCATCTGTTGAACTATACATAAATAGACTTTTATAAATCTAAAGCTACCACGAACAAGAGGCAGCTACAACCGGAAGACGGGCTCATCTTCACAGACAGCTTCTGCCATACACAACAATATCAGCTTCAAGATATGACCAATTATGGCCATAGCGATTGGCCGCAGTCTTCCACAGGTAGTTGTACCAACAAAGAATAGCCCGTGCCAATGACAAGAAAGTACGGCCTAAGAAATTTGAAGTGCGGAAACTAGTCCTGATACGTACTCTTCCGCTCCATGAAGAAGCTAAGGGAAAATTTGCTCCAAATTTGAAAGATCCGTACACTGTAAAAAGATTGTTGCCAAAGGGAGCGTTGTATTTAGGAGACATCGAAGGAAATGGCCTCGAGACAATAGTCAACGCAGATGCAGTCAAAAGGTACTATGGTACTATGTTTAACTTACTAGTCGGTATTAACATTTTCTGATTGGGATGACGAAGGCTTTCATTCTCACTACCCAAACACGATCAACCCATTGCAAACCCCTTTAGCCGAATACCTTTTCCTTGATCACCCTCTTTAGAACCTTGTATGTAAAAAGAGATAAAAAAAGAGAAAGAAAGAAAAAAAAGGAAGAAAAAAAAAAGAGAAGAGAAGAATAATAGAAAAAGAAAAAAGAAAAAATAAATAATCAAAACAAGTTCATGTTAATTGAACTACCTCCGACCTAATTCCAAAAGGATACGTAGGCAGCCTCACTCTAGGGTTCAGTCACACCAAAACAAAAATCCACATTATCCCAAAAGTGAAAATTGGGGCAGATGTTACAATGGTTCGGCGATAGTTTCGCGCGAAAGGTTCTAAAGTTGTAATTCAATCCAAATTCTTTTACCCAAATCCTTTCAAGTCCTTCCGATCAATCGGCAAGAATGTTTAAGAATTGGAGGATACAATTACTTGGATCGGATGCAACCAAATGAGAGAAATAAAATGAGAGAGTCCTATTAGCACAAAACTGCAAAAGGTACTATAAGATGATGGCGAGAAGAGAAAAAAGCGAGATAAGCTAGTGAAAACCCTCGAAGTGCACTGTTGATCGAAAAGAGGATCACAAGCCATGGCATCAACACATTCTTGAGCAAGGTTTCTCGTTTTCAAGTCAAAAGTTGTGATGAGTTTCTAAGAGTCGGACGGTTTACGCAGATCAGGTATCCAGTCCAGAGGGCATGTCACGTTTATTAAAGTCCGCATGTACTCCTAGATAAGTCCGTCTTTTTGTTCCCCGAAAGGGACACCTCTTGTTTTAAAGTCATTTTCTATTACATTGTTTATTTTTATTTGAATCCCTTTCGATCTAACTTTGTTCCAGAAATAAGGAAAAGAAAAGACAACAAGACCGATTCATATGGTTCTCGTTTGAAGCGAGCTAAACTATTCAAAAGGCGCTTAGCCTCGACAAGGGCATTAAATCGACCCTGACTAGCCATGATTGGTCGATGTTTTAAAATTGAAAACATTGGAAGAAGAAAATCAAATTGAAGTTCCAGCAAATGCAAAATAAAGCTGAAAGGTTAAGCCCTACGTGACTAACAGTCATTGGCAAAGTTTGAAAAGCCATAAGTTCCCCAATGCTCCGAAATTGAAAACTTTGGAAGAAAGAAGTCAAAAGTAAAACGTCCACAAAGATAAAATAAAGTTGAAAAGGGATAATTCTCACACAACCAACCATCATGGAAAAGTATGGAAAAGCCAAAGGTTCTCCAGAGTCAGAAATACAGTTGCAGTTGAAATCATTAATGAGGATGAGCCGAGATCAAGAGACTGAAATAACTAAGGCCACAAACCGATCACCATTTTAAAACTAACGAGTCTTTCTTTGTTTAGAACAGGAACAGAACATATTTAGGATTCTGTTCGTCAAAAGACGAACACTACCAAGTGAAGTTCTTAAATACTTGATTTTCTTCCAATATACATGTAATCATGTTTTTTTTAGGTTCATCATAGTGAACTAATACCTATCTTTAACACAAGGTACGAATTCCCTTGCAGCATCTCTGAGAGCCACGAGCCTCATTTTATTGCCAATATTGGGTATAACTTTCCCCAGTAGCATCCCAGAGTGCTACAAGCCTCATTTTATTTCCAACATAGGGTACAACATTCCCTAGAAGCATCTTAGAGAGCCACAAGCCTCATTTTATTGCCAAAATAGGGTACGACATTCTCTAGTAGCATTTTAGAGCGTCTGGAGACTCATTTTATTACCCACATAGGGTACGGCATCACCTAATTAGCAAGGAAATTGCAAGTAAAGGTGAAATGTAACAACCAAACAACACTAGCCAGATTTTCTTCAAAATTCACCAACCATCGATCAGTTTTCCTCAAATCCACGTGTACCCATCAAGAAGGCACATGAGAGAGTGACCCTAGTGGGATGGATCCATATCCATAGGCTTCATGGACAACTCACGTGATGCACGGGCAACTCACGTGCTGCATTGAAAACTCACATGCCAATAATATCACTATCTGGATCCGCACAAACAACTCCACGGACAACTCACTTGTCACTACCCAAAATCCAACTAGCCATGATGACACTTAATCTAACCTGCCAAGTAAGCCAATTAACAATAATCTAATTTCAAATGAGATCTACTGAGAAAATAATGATAATATAACTGAACTCTTATACAAAGAATCTCGAAGGACTTGTAGTACAAATCATGAGCTTCTAATATTTAGAGTTACAAAGTTACATCATCTGTTGAAATATACATAAACAGATTTATAGAAATCTAAAGCTACCATGAACAAGAGGCAGCTACAACGGGAACGCGAGTTCATCTTCACAACCAACTTTCTCCATATACATCAATATCAACATTAAAATATGCACGCAAGGTGCAGAAGTGTAGTATGATTTTGAACAACTAATTTTTGACCACACCTGAATTTTATACTATTTTAGTTTAAATGTTTCTTTTAGGTCTACTCATGATATTTTAAACTTTTAGCTTACTTTTAATAGGCTTTGTTTGACAAATTTTCTTATTTTAAAACTACAAAAAATATTCACACTCTTAGAATACAAATTTTATTTCCAAAGAGAAAAGAAAATTTATAAAAAATTATTGTTTTCTTTTAATTAGAATTTTGATAAGTAAGCTATGGTCTTTTTTCTTAGTATTATTTGAATTATATGTAAGTATTTTGTTTTCTTATATTCTTCTTGGTGTAAAAAGTGGTTGATTAATATCTTATTTTTATAATTTAATTTATCTAAAAAAAGAAAAAGAATGCATTACGTCAAAATTGACAATGTTTTTTACCAAACTTTTTGAGGTTGTGTGTGAGGTTTCCGGCGTCGATTTCGGTTCTTGATTTGTCTGTGTTGTATGAAAAACCTTTCTCTCTTATCTTATGCTTTAGAATTTTCTTTTTTTTTTTTAGTAAGAAGATGTAGGTAGACTGTGATTGAGCTTTTGAAATACCTATGGCAATAAGCAAAATGTGTTCTGTAAATTAATTTATGCTTGGCTCGAAATCGTGGTATCTTTATTGGATTTCAAAATCACAAATTGGCTCTCACTGTTTAGCTATTTTTTATCCCACCTGATTTGTCTTTACTTAGAGCTTAATTATTTCAGAACATTGGAGATTGAGAAAGATGAGTCGTGTGGGCTTGATAAGTTAACGGGTCTATGGGAATTGGTACAATCTTGGGCTTAGTTCACTCTTATCCTTTGTTATCTAATTGGGCCATTATAATTCAATCCAAATATGATAGAATGCGTGAGGCACGCTCTTAATCAATCAAATCATCGTGGTTGTGTATACGATCACGTCACATAATTACGATTTTCAAAATAAAAAACCAAAGTATGCGTTTGCACAACTTTGGACGAAACAATTTTAATAATAATAAAGTGTTACTCGTTGTGTACATGTATGCATAGCATGACATTATGACACCAAACAAAATAGATACTCATACACGTGATTCATTTCAAGATAATTTCATGATTTTAATAATCGAGTAATTTAAATGCGATAAAGGGTAATATGCACATAGGTTCTAAAACACGTAATAATCCGTTAATTAAGCTAGGCATGTTTCGAAAGCGACCGTGGTAAAACGGAATCCGTGAGTGCCTAACACTTTCTCCCGGGTTAACAGAATTTCCTACCTGATCTTTTGTGTTTCGCAGACTTTAAACAGGGTCAATTTTTCTTGAATTGAGATTCTAAAATAAATGGTGACTTGGTACACCGTAAATAATTATTTCAAATAGCGACTCTTTAAAAATAAATAATCAATCCCTTTTCAAGTAATGTCACTTTAATTGAAAACACTCGTTTGGCCCATTCCTCGGGAAAAAGGAGGTGTGACAGACCTGGCCACTCTGCTGGGGACAAGAACCTAAAACTTCTAGTTCAGAGTTCAGAATCCGAGCTTGTAATGTGATCTATACTTGGCTTTATTGATTGGATGTTATTACTATATTTGTGTTCCTAAAGTGCTAATTGCCGCTTATTTACCGTTTTGATATTATTTGAACTGCCTTCTTGCGCCTTCCTTCCGAGTCTTCTAAATTTATGATGCACACATGCGCGTGGCCCACTATTCTGTTAGAGGTCGTACCAATTAGAACGGGGTTGTTCAGTAACTAAGCCGGGTAGACTTTCGTGCTCCCGGTACGTTGCTCCCACCTCGGCTCGAGCTATCCGCTTGAGTAAGCTAGGTCTAAAACACTCCCCCTGGGATTTAAACCTATAATAATATAGCCTTATGTCGGATCCCTAGTAAGAACGTTTGTTTTCATCATGTGCATTTGACTTTGGGAACTCAACATAGGATTTGGGTCCATCTAGAAGAGGTGTACCCGAAAGTTACAATACCATCCCAATATATCTTATGTCTACCTATGCATTATGTTTGATTCGGATTGTGCATGTTGACCTGTTTAACTGGAGAAAATTGAGGGACAACCAGAAGGAATTAGAAAGGAGAGAGAAAATTTACCCGATTTTTCAAAAAATCTATTTGAAAATCCAAAAACCCTGTCAAAATTTTACCTCAAAAAGATTATTACCAAATAAGCCTGAATTTTTCCAAAAAGTATCATCCCAATCCTGAAATATTGACCGAACTACGCTTGTCTGATTCTCACCGGATGTGAGATATGTAGGCAACCTTCATCGTGTCCGGCCCCCAATTTTCAAAAATCCAAATATATTCTCTTTTAATTTCTTCTCAGAATCAAAAAATATTTTCGTTCTTCTTCTGAAGTTTTCTCTAGAAGACTTTTCTTTCATAAATTAAAAATGAAATTTCAAAATCCAAAAATATGTTCTTTCTTCTTTAGAAGTCTTTCGGTCGAAAATTCCCAAAAAAAACAATTTTAGAAATCCAATAAATAGTTTCCTCGTTAAGAGCTTTCATGGTCTGAATTGTATAAGAGTAAGAGTTAGTTTATTTAATTTATTCCTGATCTTCCTAAACTACTTAATGATCTAATCCATGGTTAACATAATACGTAGGCAACCTCCAACGGATTCGATCAAAACTATTTTAAAACCGCAAAAAAGAAGAAGAAAGGAATAAGAAAGAGAATGTTAAGTCAAGATAAAATAAACCAATAAGCCGGGATGAAGCATGAAGCCTTCCAAGCTCATTCTAGAAATGAAAATGGAATTAGGTGCATGACATGTGTGTGATTAATATCTGCAAAATGCCTAACTCTAACACGCTTGTTGTTTGTCATTTTAAAGATAGTTAAACAAAGGTGGTTGGTTTGTGGTTTGAACTGGCAACTCACCCTTACAACACGAGATCAAAAGGAAAAAGTAGAATGGAAAACAATAGTGAGAATGAGTCAGATAATGATGATGTCCATGGACAGTTGGCCGAACAAGGTTCGGGATTGGTAGAAGAAGTAAGAGTACAGAAGCAACATTTGGCAGACATGTACCAAGTCTGGGTGAATGGATAGGCACCCCCCTACTACCCATAGGAACCTCGGATAATCTTCATTATGTGTCGGTTGCAACTCAAGTGCCTATCTCTATAATAAGTAACCCATTGTACCAACTTGGATTTAGTCCGAACATTAACCTTCCCAATATCTCCAGTACCTTCATTCCACGTCCTCCAACCACACCCCTTATAAATGACCGCCTACTATACCCTATGTACATACTTTTACTGTACCTCAATCGACTCTTGCTCGAAAGTCCAAAAATGATCCCCAACTCAATCCTCACGATGCCCATCATTACTCTCCGGAACTAACTTTCAAGGTTCCAAATTCATACAAGCATACTCCTCTGAACGTGTTCCCCATTGAGATTGAAAAGCCCGACAAGAATATGGAACAAGAGGAAATGACCAAAAAAAATGAAGATCTTGGAAAAAAACCACGAGAAACACACAGGTCTTGGGAGGCCATGATAGTGTTTCGTTCAGTGATCTATGCATGTTCCCCCATGTTCATTCGCCACTCAGCTTCAAGACCCCCAAGTTTGATAAGTATGATGGGCATGGTGATCTTGTGGCCCATCTGAAGAGGTATTGTAAGTAATTGAGGGGAGCGGGAGGCAAAGACGAATTGCTCATGGCCTATTTGACAGGAATTGCTTCAGAATGGTCATAGATCAAGACATGTCTCACTGGCATGTTTGGTACGACATGGCTCAAGATTTTGTCCAACAGTTCGAGCACAATATTGATATAGTGCCAGACCGCTCCTCTATTGTCAACATAAAGAAGAAACCGCCAGAAAGCTTCAGAAAATACGCAATCAAATGGAGGGAGCAGGCTGCTAGGGTCAAACCACCAATGAAAGAAATGGAGATGATTGACTATTTTCCCCAAGCTCAGGATCCTGATTACCTCCATTATATGTTAGCGGCCATTAGCAAACCTTTTGCTGAGGCACTTAAGATTTGAGAAATAGTTGAGAATGGCATGAAGACGGGAAGAATATTGAGTCAGGCTGGCTTCAAAGCCACATTGCAATCCATCCATAATGGGTCAGGGGGTTTGGTTAATAGAAACAGGAGAGAAGAGGGAGCCATGATGGCTTCAAGCTCGAGGGAGGCCCGCAGGTCATTCATCCAATAATATATGCCACCTAGAACTTCACAACATTACTACCCACATCATGATGCTGCATATGCTGTGGCACCGCCTCACTATGTGGTGATGAACGCACAACCTTACATGCGACCACAAAATAACACCAAAGCCGAGTTCCACCTCCGAGAAATGCCCGTCCCTACCAAGCTCAATATAATCCCGAAAATAATATTCCCCAATATAAGCCCTGCCCAAGAGAGCCTCCCAAAAGGAATCAATTCACCTATATTGGTGAATCGTATTCAAATTTGTTCCAAAAGCTAACAAGGCTAGGTCTGCTGCAGCTAGTGTCTACTTACAACAATGGGCTGGTCATTGGAGTGATCCATGATAATGGGGAGTTTGATCCGGCACTAAAAGCTATTGTAGCCATCTTCGTGACAGAAGAGAAACCTAAAACGGTCGCCAAGCCATGAAAAGTTCTCCGTCTGATAGGAATCTCGGTAGTCGGTTTTGATGTCCTTTCTGTGTTTCGATTATTTCAGGGTGTAATCCGGATGTTTTATTTTATTGTCTTACTTTCTGATGTAAATACTTCTTCTTAAAATGCAAAGAAATGAAATCGATATTTCATCGTCCATGAATGTCTCTTTTATTAATCTTGTCCCTTTCTTATTCTCTTTTCAATTCTATTAATGCAGTTTTTAATAACATGACATGCTTGCGGACTTCATGTCTAGTTCCTTAAATGCTGTTGGGCTTCAAAATAATGAATCATGAAGCATAATATGTTGAATATAAGGTGTGTATGAAAATAAATAGAGAATTGGAACAGTAAGCCTATATCAAATCCAAATGAAGCTGCCCTTGCTTGATTAGTTTATGGCACTGAAGCCGTGATACCAACACAAGTTGAAATTCCATCCTTTTGGATCATTATTGAATCCGAGATCAAGGATGAAGATTGGGTCAAGACCCAATTGAAACGTTTACTTTGATTGATGAAAAGCGATTGGCCGCAGTCTGCCATGGGCAGTTGTACCAGCAAAGAATGGCCCGTGCCTACAACAAGAAAATACGGCCCAAGAAATTGGAAGTCGGGCGACTCGTCTTCAGACATATTCTCCCCCACCATGAAGAAGCTAAGGGAAAATTTGCTCCAAATTAGAAAGGTCCATACATTGTAACAAGAGTGTTGCCAAATGGAGCGTTAGATGTAGTTAAAAGGTACTATGATACTATGTTTGAGTCACTACTCGGTGTTAACATTTTCTGATTGGGATGACGAAGGCTTGCATTCTCGCTACCTAAACACTACCAACCCATTGCAAACACTTTGAGCCGGATACCTTTTCCTTGATCACCCTCTTTGAAACTTTGTATGTAAAAAGAGAGAAACAAAGAGAAAAAAAGAAAAAAAAATAATAGAAAAAAAGACAAAGAAATAACAAATAATCAAAACAAGTTCATGTTAATTGGACTACATCCGACCTAATTCCGAAAGGATACGTAGACAGCTTTACTCTAAAGTTCGGTCACACCAAAACAAAAATCCACATCCCCCCAAAAGTGAAAATTGGGGAAGATGTTACAATGGTTCGGCGATGGTTTCACGCAAAGGGTTTTAAAGTTGTAATTCGATCCAAATTCTTTTTACCCAAATCATTTCAAGTCCTTTCGAACAATCGGTGAGAATGTTTAAGAAAGGATACAGTTACTTGGATTGGATGCAACCAATGAGAGAAATCAAATGAGAGAGCCCTTCTAGTGAAAAATTGCAAAAGGCACTATAAGGCGATGGCGAGAATAGAAATTAGAGAGGTCAGCTATTGAAAACCCGCAAAAGGCATTGCTGGTCAAAAACAAGATCAGCACAGCCATGGCATCAACACAGTCCTGAACAAGGTTTCTCTGTTTCAAGTCAAAAGTTGTGATGAGTTTCTAAGAGTCGGACTTTTACACAAATCAAGTATCCAATCCAAAGGCATGTCATGTTCATTAAAGTTCGCATGTACTCCCAGATAAGTTTGTCTTTCTGTTCCTCGAAAGGGATACCTTTTGTTTTAAAGTCATTTTCTATTTTATTATTGGTTTTTCTTTGAATCCCTTTCAATCTAACATTGATCCAAAAAAAGGCTAAGAAAAGACAGCAAGACGTTTTACAGGTTCTCGTTTTAAGCAAGCTGATATATTTAAAAGGCGCCCAGCCTCGGCAATGGCATCAAGTCAACCTCGATTGTCCATGATTGGTCGATGTTTTGAGGTTGAAAACTTTGGAAGTAGAAAATCAAATTGAAGTGCCAGAAAGGCAATATAAAGCTGAAAGGTTAAGCCTTATGTGACTAACAATCATTAGCAAAGTTTGAAAAGCCAAAAGATCCCCAATGCCCCGAAATTTAAAACTTAGGAAGAAAGAAGTCAAATGTGAAATGCCCTCAAAGACAAATAAAGTTGAAAATGGTTAATTCTCACGCGACCAACCGTCATGGCAAAGTTTTGGAAAAGCCAAAGGTTCTACGGGGTAAAAAATACAGTTGGTATTTAGAAAATAACTAGTTACAGTTGAAATCATTAAAGAGGATGAGCCGAGAACAACAAACTAAATAATCAAGGCCACAAACTGACCACCATTCTAAAACTAACGAATCTTTCTTTGTTTAGAGCTGGAACTGAACAATTTTAGGAACCAGTTCATGAAAAGATGAACACCACCAAGTGAAGTTCTCAAATCCTTTATTTTCTTCCAATATATATGTAATCATATTATTTTTAGGTTCATTATAGGGAGCAAACACCTATCTTCAACATAAGGTAAGACATTCCCTAGTAGCATCTCTGAGAGCCACGAGCCTCATTTTATTGCCAACATAGGGTACAACATTCCCTAGTAGCATCCTAGAGTGCCACAAGGCTCATTTTATTGCCAACATTAGGTACCACATTACCTAGAGGTATCACAGAGTGCCACGAGCCTCATTTTATTTCCAACATAGGGTACGACATTCCCTAGTAGCATCCTAGAGCGCCACGAGCCTCATTTTTTTCCAACATAGGGTACAACATTCCCTAGTAGCATCTCAGAGCGCGACGAACCTCATTTTATTACCAACATAGGGTACAACATTATCTAGTAGTATCTCTGAGCCCCACGAGCCTCATTTTATTGCCAACATAGGGTACGACATTCCCTAGTAGCATCTCAGATGCCAAGAGCCTCATCTTTTTGTCAACATAGGATACTACATCCGCTGGTTGCCTTCCTTCTTGTTAACATAGGGTACGACATCCCCTACTAAAAAAAAATCATATTTCTTTTTCAATTCTTCATTCAGCAATAGCAAAGATAGTGTATTGTATTTTCAATAACTCACAAAAATTTTCTAGTGCAAACTGTGGAAGAAAAGTTTTGTTCTTTTTGTTTGTTTGTGATGGCGTGTAGGTTTTTTCTACAAAGCAAGAATTGGATGTGCAAAAAAAAGATTTCATCTCTTGCCAGAGAAAGTGGAACGTTTGATCTCAATGCCAGCGGCAACCGGTTTTGACGTAATGAATGCAGAGACAAAAGGTCTCAAGATCCATCTTTTCATCATCTGATCAAGAAACAAGCATGTGAGAATATTTCATAGTCTGTTACATTGAGAGCTTCAAGTTTTAGTCTAAATTCAATGGGGAAGCAAGTCAAGAATCAAGACGAGATTCCAGATGGCACTTAGATAGGAATGTTGTAACTCTTAGATTTCAAGAGTATCTAATTTTCTTTTTATTTTGATGTAATAGTAGGAACCGCGGCTCGGAACTTCGCCGGAACTTTGCTGCCTAAAGCCAAGGATCGGTCGCAACCTCTTCTTTTCTCTTCTTTTCTTTTTTTAAATAACAGAGAGGCAAAAATTAGTCATCTTGTTTATTTTCTTTGCTTGAAAACTCTTCGTGTTTCCAAGCAAAGAGGGGCATGCTGTAAAAAACTAAGTTTTGACCACACCTGAATTTTGTACTATTTTAGTGTAAATATTTCTTTTAGGTCTAATCTTGATATTTTAAACTTTTATCTTACTTTAATAGGCTTTGTTTGACAAATTTTCTTTTTCTAAAACTACAAAAGATATTCACACTCTTATAATACAAATTTTATTTCAAAAGAGAAAGAATATTTACAAAATATTATTGCTTTCTTTTTCTTAGAATTTTAATAAATAAGTTATAGTATTTTTTCTTAGTATTATTTGAATTATATGTAAGTATTTAGTTTTCTTATATTCTTCTTGGTGTAAAAAGTGGTTGATTAATATCGTATTTTTATAATTTAGTTTATCTTTAACAAAGAAAAAGAATGCATTACGTCAAATTGACAAAGTTTTTTAACAAACTTTTCTAAAATATCTGATTTCCTTAACAAACATTTACCCCATGATTTCACTCCCTCACGTCACTTTACACTAGCACACACACTCACGTCTCAATTCTCCTTATTCACTTTAATTCCACGTTCCCCACTCCAAATTGTTGGAGAATCTGAGAATGGAGAAAAGAAAGAAAAAGGAGATCTGGAGAAAAGAACACCAATTTTTCGTCATGAAAACTCCCTCTTCTTCACCACAAAAAATACAGCAACTTCTGTTTATCTTCTTCCTGCAAAAACACCATTAAAGCATATCCATTAAACCACAAAAATAAACTCAAACCCCACACCAAATTCCAGCAAAAATAACTTAGGACGCAGATATAAGAAAATAGGAGATCAACTATACTTAATGCCAGAAAAAGAATCAGCTAAGATAGAAGATGGTTTAACAGCTATGGTAAGACTAACAAAAGAAAATGAAGAAATTGATAGGAAAAAAGAAATTGAAAAAATTAGACAACAAACGAAGAAAAAAATACAACAAATAGAAGAAGTAAAAAATACCAGAATAATAGAATTAGAGAAAGAACTAGCAATGTTAAAATAAATATATGAGGACAAACTAAAAGAAAAAGCAAAAAGAAAAGAAGAACAACAAGAAAGAAAATTAGCAGAAGAAATAGAAAAATTTAAAACACAAATACAATTAGAAAATCAAGAAGTAAGAATACAAGAAATAAACGACGTAGATCCAGATATTACTATAGAAGATCATTACTCAGAAACTAGTGAAACATATACAGAACTTATGAAAAATATAGAATTAGAAATAAATACGGGAGATATAGATACTAAACCCTCTACATCAGGAAAACAAACTGTTTATAATAACTATGAACATTATAAAACAAATAAAACTCTATGGGATAAATGATTACATAAAAAATGGACACCTAGACAAACAACAGAACAATATAATTTCTTAAACTTAGACTGCGTAGAAGATATAAATAAAACAATCAAACTTTGGAGCGGATACATAGCAAAACAGCTAATAGATAATAGAATAACAATAACTGATGCACCAGAATACATAGAAAGAACCCTATTAGGAACAGTAAAAATATGGATGCAAAATATGACAGATGAAAGTAAAAATATATTA
>MCJB01046689.1:34164-54760 GCA_002018475.1 Nicotiana obtusifolia
AATAACTGATGTAGAAGAAGAAGACGTAGAGTATGACTGAAAGCGATATACAAATACTTAAACATAAAGAACACCAAGATGAAGAATCTTTTGAACAAAAACTAATCTTCGATAATAATATGTTTGAACAAATAAAAGGTAAAGAACTAGACTTAAGAGTAGATAAAATTCTAGATGTACCTATAATAAAAAGTTGGTTTAAACGAAAAACAGAAGAATATTACATAATAAGTCAAAGAGAACATATAATAGATTGTAAATATACTAAAGGAAAAGCAAAAATACCAATTATAAATAAAAAAGTAATAAACAAAGAAATCCAAGATATAAGAGCTAAAAACCCAATTAAATATGTACACCTAGGAGGAACAGAAATATTAATCAAAGCATGTTTTAGAGAAGGAATAGATACACCTATAGAAATATATCTAGCAGATGATAGGATTATACAACCTATAGAAAAAAGCATAATAAGTGCAATAAGAGGAAATTTAATATACCAAAAATTTAAGTTCATCATCAGTGCAAACTACTCAGTAGCGATAGAAGATAGAAATATAGACAAATCACTAGTACTATACTGGAAAATGTCAAGGATAGAACTAGCACAAGGAAGTAAAATCTTTACAGCACGATGTAAAAACCTATATATCTTAACAACTAAACATAAAATAACTGCTAAAAATAAAATAAATAAAATAAAAATAGAAAACCCTTTTGACCAAATAGTTACTGTTATAGATAAAAATGACTATAGTTATAAAGAAATAGATATAGAAGAAGATTTAGAAATACTTAAAGATAGAATAAATACATCTAAAAGACTAAGTTATGAAACCCCATCATCATCATCTAGAACAAGTACATCTAGGAGATTAGAGTATAATACCCCACAGAACATGATAATAGAAGAAACAAAATCACATCAATATTATATAACAGGAATAATGGATCAAAGAAAATACCTCATATCAATCAATATAGGACAGGAAGAAAATTACATCATGAGAGAACTAGTAAGGGAAGAAGAAATAATCACAAAAGAAAAATTATGTCCAAAATTACCAAGAACACTAGTAAATACAGACGAATACACAAATAAAGAATTAATTATAGGAGGAATACTAATACTAATAAAATTTAAAATATATAATAGAGAAACAAAATTAACTTTAGGAATGCAATGGTTAGACAATGTCAAACCATATAACTTAGAAGATAAGAAACTAACAATAACTTATGAAACTAGGAAGGTCATAATAAAGCGTAAAATAATGTAAACAAATGACAAAAATCTATATATTGGTAAAAATCATAGTAGAAGGATTTTATAATAGATACTATACACCAATGATAGACACAGGAGCTGAAACTAATATGTGCAATCATAACTGTTTACCAGATAGTAAATGGGAAAAATTAAAGACACCTATCATAGTTACGGGATTTAATAATGAAGGAAGTATGATAGAATATAAAGCTAAGAATATAAAAATCCAAATATGGGATAAAATCTTACATATAGAAGAAATGTATAGTTATGAATTTACGAATAAAAATATACTATTAGGAATGTCATTCTTAAATAAACTATACTCACACATAATAACAAAAACACACTGGTGGTTTACTACCCCATGTAAACAAAAGATAGGAGCAAAACGAGTAAATAACAAAATAAGGAATCATACACAATGGATAAAAGAAGTGAAAAAATTACCCAAAAACTAGAAAATAGAAACCAGATAACCATAAAATAGAAATAATCATATTTTCAATAGATAAACTAAAAATAATAGAAGACAAGTTAGAAAAATTATATAGCGAAAATCCCCTACAAGGATGGGAGAAACACAAAACTAAGATAAAAATAGAACTTATAGATGAAAATAGTATAATAACCCAGAAACCCTTAAAATATAATTTTGATGACTTAAATGAATTTAAAATGCACATTACTGAATTAATAGAAAACGGATATATACAAGAAAGTAATAGTAAACATACTAGCCCAGCTTTTATAGTTAATAAACATAGTGAACAAAAAAGAGGAAAAAGTAGGATGGTAATTGACTATAGAAACTTAAATGCAAAAACTAAAACATATAACTACCCAATACCAAATAAAATACTAAAAGTACGACAAATACAAGGCTACAACTACTTTACTAAATTTGACTGTAAATCAGGATTCTATCACCTCAAACTAGAAGAAGAATCTAAACAATTAACAGCTTTCACAGTACCACAGGGATTCTATGAATGGAATGTATTACCCTTCGGATATAAGAATGCACCAGGTAGGTATCAGCATTTTATGGACAATTATTTTAGCCAACTAGAAAACTATATTGTATATATAGATGATATATTATTATACTCCAAAACACAAGAAGAACATATTAGACTATTAGAAAAATTTATACATATTATAGAAATATCAGGTATAAGTCTAAGTAAAAAGAAAGTCGAAATAATGAAAACTCAAATAGAATTCTTAGGAATACAAATAGATAAGAATGGAATAAAAATGCAAACCCATATAGTACAAAAAATAATAAATTCAGATGAGATCCTCGATACAAAAAAGAAGCTACAATCCTTTTTAGGACTAGTCAACCAAGTAAGAGAATACATACCTAAGCTAGCAGAAAATCTAAAACCACTACAGAAAAAATTAAAGAAAGATATAGAATACTACTTTGATAACAAAGGTAGATCACATATACAAAAAATAAAAACCATGTGTACTAAATTACCAAAATTATATTTTCCTGATGAAACTAGAGAATTTATATACATAGTTGAAACAGACTCAAGTAATCATAGCTATGGAGGAGTACTTAAATATAGATATACAAATGAAAAAATTGAGCATCACTGTAGATATTACTCAGGATCATATACTGAACCACAGCTAAAATGGGAAATAAATAGAAAAGAACTATTTGCTTTATATAAATGTTTATTAGCTTTTGAACCATATGTTGTATATAACAAATTTGTTGTGAGAACAGATAACACCCAAGTTAAGTGGTGGTTAACCAGGAAAGTACAAGACTCAGTTACGACGAAAGAAATACGACGACTTGTATTAAACATTCAAAATTTTACATTCACAATAGAAGTAATTAGAACTGACAAGAATGTTGTTGCAGACTACATATCAAGACAAAAGTATACAAACAGATGATGTACCAGAAACAACTATTAAAGATGATCTATATACAGTCCTTTCCAAGATATCTTTACAAATAGATGGAATGGGAAAGAGATTGCAACATCTAGAAGAAAAAGCTAGCAGTCAGCAGCATGACTATAAATATGTGGACCTACACGAAACAGCTAGTAGTCAGCAGCGTGACTCAAAACACGCGGATCTAGAAGGAGACGATGGGATACTCCTAAAAACCCATAACAATGTTTGTATTAATGCAGCTACAGGTCAAGAAGTTACAGCTAGCAGCAACACATCTACACCCACTGCACCAAAAATACCTACAAAATCAAAGAACACAAACCTTAACAAGTTATTTGAAAAACCATATACCCTAACACCAAGAACTCCAGTAACAACACCTCCTCAAACTATTACATATTCCAATAGTTTAAACCAAACAAAGAAAACTTACAACCATATATCCCGAACATATATAGACAATATGTACAAATTACAAACTTTCCTTAACCTCAACCCAAAATCCAAAACTACAACCAACCCAGAAAGAGACTACATCACATCACACCTACAGAGACATAACAAACTTATTGCCTTACCAGGAACTAACCCAAACCTTGTAAATACCTGCTATAACTATGGACTATTAAGTACCGTATATACCTCAACAGGAGATGAAATAGCTATTATCACAGAACTACACAAAGCATTTACCACATATAAAAGAATTACTAAAGGAACATTATTTTATATAAAATTTTATACTGCCCCAGCAGAAATATTATATGACGAAGTGAAACCTATTATTCAAGTTATCAAGATTGGACTTACAAGAGACATGATTATACCAGAACAGATTGACATACAACCAGAAATACCTAAAGCAGAGATTCCAGAGTTCTTTGCAAATAAAAGACTTATTGGACTTGCTACGATACTCAGTGAACTAGCAAATACCTACATGAATGAATTACCTATGTGGACTTACTACTCACGAGAGCAGACTATGATATATTCACACTCCAGAGAAATAAAGAAATAAGACATGGAAGATATACGTCAATGGGTTATTAGCCTGTTGAAACCAGAACAACTACCTATTACAAGAGCTATTAAAAAGAATTTTATTTCAGAAGACTTATTAGCAAGATACTGCAGAATTATAGGACCAAAATATCCAGACCACATATGTTCAAAATGTAATGGAGAAGATAATGTCATTCCAGAATTCAACATGGAGTAATTTCTCAAAAATCCTGGAAGACTCTAGATAACACCTACAACAATCAACAAGGAGATGGCCGACAAAGAAAAATATGACAGAAGAAAAGAAGACAAAGCAAGAGATGACAGCTACAATAACGACATAAAGAAAGCATATATGTAATTAGTCAAAAGTAGAATAGTGTAGAATAGTGTTTTGCTTTTGCTTTTTACTCTTTAATTTCCAGTCGTCCAAATGTAAAGAAAAGGACGAATAATTTTTTAACTTTTTAACTTTTAATTAGGACCGCCCATTTGTAAAGTTAAAGGGCATTTAGGACATTTTAGTTAACAGTTTTTCTTTTATAAATAGAAGGAAGGTAAGGAGAGGAAGATAAGACTTCCCTAGGTAACTCCGCTCTCAAAAACCTCTCCACTCATGTAAACATATATTTCCATAAATAAACTACTTGTTTATACATAAATGAAGCACTTATCGGAAACTATCTTAACTACTTCACCAAGTGATCTACTTATAAAGGTATGTTCATTTATCGTTATGAATAGCTAAACTTGTATATTCCTGATAATCTCTTAATTGTTATACTTGTTTAATCATGTTATAGTATTGTTCTGCTGAATATCTTTAGCAAGTTTGCCATATGAGTTAGTAGGCTGAGAGTAGTCAAGCCTAAGCTATGCCATCCTAGCATGGAAACCGGAGAAGGCAAAGAAAGCCGTGTTTAGGGGAGTACACAATGTTGAGGCGCTGCTAGGGTAGATGATTGAAGCCGAAAAAGTATGGTAGTGACTAGACGAGATATTCAGAATAACTCTAGTATAAGATGATAAAACTGGAATAACATACACAGAGATTAAAGGGAATAAATTGTTTAGAATATATGAACATGATGAATACTTACTTGTTAGATAATAATCAACAATATAAAATACTGCTACTATATCTACTTAAAGATCTTAATAATGATGTTAAAAGAAACATATTTGACCTGTTACTTATAGAAGAAATAACAGAATTTACTGAAACAATGCAACTATTAAATCAACAATGGTATGAATTTAACATAGATTTATATGACCTAGATATCTACTCAGATTAATGATAAATTACGAATATTTAGAATATTGGATAGAAACTATGAAAAACCTAGACTTATTAGAAAAACTACTTATAGATAACATAACAAACTACCTTAGAACACAAGATGTAGAATATTTAGAATTTATTTACGAAAATGTTAAAGAAATAAGAATATTAATACCACTAACAAGAATATTATGAAAAAGCCTTCCCTAACCATTACTTATAAAAAAACAACAGAATAACCATTAGAGCTAACAGAAACAACAGAATGAATTCTTCTACACCCCCAAAAATGGTAGAAACCACCTCGAAACAACCTCAAAACAGTCCAAATTCTAGCCAAAAAAGCAGCCAAAACATTGCTGAAAACAGCCACCAAACAGCTCCAAAAACAGCCTTAACCCACCCCTAAACACTCACAAAACCAGCTGTAGCACCACTATAAAACACCTGCGATGGAGTTGGGTTAACACAGTCGAGTTGGGATTCAAAGTCGCTTTGTCGTCGAGGTTGTCTGTGAAGTTTCCGGCGTCGATTTTGATCCTTGTTCGCATCAAATAACCGATGCTGTAAAAGTTTTGCCGAAGGATAATTTTAATGAAGAAAGCTTTTTGAAGGTCCATTACTTTATCTCATATTGTGTTTCAATAATCGCCTTTTACATTCTTGTTTTAGTTTGGTTTTGTTTTTTGTGCAAGATGTTATTATTCTTGATTTGTATGTGTCATATGAAAAGCCTTTCTCTCTTATCTTAAGCTATAGAATTTTATTTTTAGTAAGAAGATGTAGGTAGACTGTGATTGAGCTATTGAAATACCTATGGCAATAAGCAAAATGTGTTCTGTAAATTAATTTATGGTTGGCTCGAAATCGTGGTATTTTTATAGGATTTCAAAATCACAAATTGGCTATCACTGTTTAGTTATTTTTAATTCTATTATTTTAAGAATCAAGTAATTTTAATGCGGTATAGGATAAAATGCATATAGGTTCTAAAACGCGTAATATTCTGTTAATTAAACCAGGTATGTTTGTAAAGCGACCGTGCTAAAATCACAGAATCCGGAAGTGCCTTACACCTTCTCCCTGATTAACAGAATTTCTTACCCGGTCTTCTGTGTTTCACACACTTTAAACAGATTCAATTTTCCTTGAATTGAGATTCTAAAATAAATGGTGACTTGGGACACCGTAAATAATTATTCCAAGTGGCGACTCTTTAAAAATAAATAATCAATCCCTTTTCAAATAATATCACTTTAATTTGAAAACCTCCTTTGGCCCATTCCTTGAGAAAAACGAGGTGTGAAAATGAGTACAACGACCACATGTACTCAATAAGTAACAAACCTAACCTTAGATTAAAAGTAGTGATGGGCTTGGAGAAACGGTCAGAGTCCAACACCACTGTCCAAGAACAACTCGTAGCAATATAATAAAAGCAGTACAAGTAAGAACTCTAAGATATGATGCTCAACACGTTCACAATTATGGAAAATAGGCATGCTTCTAAGATATGATAATAAAACCCAAACATTTCACCGAAATAACCAAAATGTGAGTATATCACAAAAAGACTGTGATTTTTCGAAAAAACTTACAATAACATATAAGATGTTTCATTATCAGATAGCATGAGGAAAGTACATCTTTATGCCTACATGTCAATGTGCATGTGAAGTCATGAACGTCACAATAACGTACAGCATTGGAAAGTGCATCTCTATCCCTACATGCCACGTATGCATGTTAAATGTAATGCACCACAGTGATAAACTCATTGCTCATGCTCTTGGAGTATTCAACCTCACTCAGTACACTCAATAACATTGCACCTCCCAATCACTCAGCACTCTCAATCACTCAGCACATCCCAATCACTCAGCACTCTCAATCACTTGGCACTCGCAATTAGTAGGTATCTACGCTCACTGCTGGTATGTCAGACTTCGGAGGGGCGGATCCTATTCAAGCGCTAATATAAGCCAATCATGGCATGCTGCGACAATCCCATCATGAATCAATAAAGCCGGATGCAACATGCAGCCCGATCCCATAATCATCACTCATAATTAGACCCTCAGCCTCACTCGGTCATAAATCTCTCCTGTCTCTCGGGCTCACAAATCTCATGCCAATCATCCCAAATAATGATACATGATTCCATAATAAATGATAACAGAGACTGAGATATGATATGCAAATGAATGAATATGACTGAGTACGAAATTGCAATATAAACAAAAAACTTAACAGCAGAAATGACCTAAGTGAGTCCCAACAGAATAAGCATATAGCCTAAACATGGTTTCTAATATGGAGCACAGCTCAATTACTCTAGCACATAGAAATTTTATGGATAGAAACAAGATTTGGTAACTACACAATACCACAAAACCACCGAATCATAATTCACCCGGTGCACGCCCACACGCCAATCACCTATCATGTGCATCACCTCAACACCAAACACATAATACGTATGTTCAAGGATTGATAAACTCAGCTCTAAGTTTAGAAGTGTTACTTACCTCGAACAAGCAGAATCCAATGCTGAGCAAGCCAAACAATACTCTTGAAATGCCATCTCGCGCATACCGATCTCTGAATGGCTCGAAACTAGCCAAAAGTAACTCAAACATCAAATAATACCAAAAGAAACAAACTTAACCGATAAAGGTCGAATCTTTAATCAATGCCCATAGTCAACCAAAAAGTCAAACCCGGGCTTGCACCTCGGAACCCGACAGAACTCACAAAATCCGATAACCCATTCAATTACGAGTCCAACCATACTAGTTTAACTCAAATCCGACTCCGAATCAATGTAAAAAATCAAAAATTAAATTTATGAAATTATAGACAAAAACCCCCAATTTCTCATTTGAAATCATCAACTAAATGCCAAAAACAAAGATAGATTCATGAAATATAATCAAAACCGAATAGAAAATACTTACCCCAATTCATGTGGTGAAATAGCCTAAAAATCACCCAAATCCAAGCTCCCCAACTCAAAATATGACCAAATGAATAAACCCACGATATTATATGTTTTTGCCCAACTGTTTTGCCTCGTTTCTTGTGCCAAACTATCCCGCAATTCGCTTTTGATACCTTCAATGGATTCCTCGTGAAGTTTTAGTCAAGTTAGACTTTTGAATCACTCCATTTGACCTCATAATGAGGAGATATGTTGGTTTTATTATTTGGAAATATTGCAGATTTTTAAATACGAATTCAATGGCAATTTTGTAATTAATCTGAAATATCTGGCAACATAATTTTTAGTAAAATGACTATAAATTCCACATACGATGTCCAAATTCGATGATTCCTTTTAGCTATGGCTCCGTAATTATGATAAGGATCTAATGCATCAATCAAAACAGAAATTGAAGCTCATTTGCTTAATGTGGTACCATTTATCCATGAATAAACGACGTCAAAACTTTAAAAAAAAACGAGCGCAACACACCTCTAACCTATCCGAAACTCACTCGAGACTTTTTCGGGATACTGTCCGAACATAACAACAAGTCCAATAACATAACACGGAGTTACTCGAGGCCTCAAATCATGCATAAAAATATAAACACCACGAATCGCTCCTCAAATCGAACTTAATGAACTTTCAACTTCAAAAATTCGTGCCGAACCATATCAAATCAACTTGGAATGAACTCAAATTTTTCACACAAGTCCTAATTGACATAATAAACCTATTCCATCTTGCGAAATAACAATTCGAACCCGATATCATCAAAGTCAACTCTCGGTCAAACTCATGAATATGCCAAACCTTCAAATTCCAACTTTCGCCAATTAGTGCCGCAACATTCTAGAAATATCCAAATGCAAATCCGGGCATACAACCAGTTCCAATATCACCATCTGGACCTAACAGAACCATCAAAACTCCTATCCGAGGTCAAATACTAAAAAGTCAAACTTGATCAACTTAGAGCCCTTCTTGAACGAATATATTTCTATGGAAAAATAGAACATCTTGTAGAAGTATATGCTAAGGATTTTCAGGTGGGTACTTAAAGCTTCCTAGTTGAGAATGTTTCCTCCAAATCAAAAACCTGAAAATCAAAACTCACGACTCACACAAGTCATAATACATCATACGAAGTTACTCAAGACTTCAAATAGCTGAACGAAATGCAAATTTTTTAAACGACCGGTCGGGTTGTTACATCACGTGCATGGATGACTCACGTATCAATAATCATAATCTGCCCAACGTGATCACATGCTCAATATCACAATTCGCCCGGCTTGGTCATAAGCTACCAGTCTAGATCATATCACACAGAAAGCAGATATAGAAAAATAGATGTACATGATTAATGAATATCAAGTTTCATACTCCTGGAGTGGTATAAATGATATGATATGGTGTAGGCATGTGCAATGTGTGCTATCATAACTCAATCAGTCAATTTCATTATGAAATAGCAGTTTATCAGGTTCAATCGAGAAAATAACCTCAATGTAACCTCAAATGTTGTACAAATAGCCCACACAAGGGTACAAATAGGAAAAACATCACACCATTAAGTTTAGCAAATCAAATCAAGGCATATCATAGCCTAAGCACTACCCCGAGCATGAATAGTACCCCGGTGCATGCAGACGGGCTCAACCCCATTCACATATGCCACTCAAAGCACGTAGCTATCACAAATAATTCGGGCAACTAGTGCCTCAACCAATTTTAGGTAAGATACATAGCTCAAGCAATCCAAATCACTCCTCTAATAAGCCCTTCCCATGTGAATCAACCTCCAGATGGCTCGAATCTAGCCAAAATAACTTATTACCATCAAAAAGAGCCATTGAAAATGATTCCAACTGATAAAGCTAAGAGCATTAACCAAAATCAAAAAGTCAACCCTAGGCCCGCACCCCCAAACTCGACCAAACTCACACATTCCGAATACCCATTCAAATAAAAGTCCAACCATACCAATTTCATCTAATTCCGACGTGAAATTGACCTTCAAATCATCAAATCTCACTCTCCAAAATAATAGTAAACAATCACCAAATGTTACCTCAAATTCACATAAACTAGATGAAATAATCCATGGGTAATCAATATCTATCATTAAAAATGAAATTCACCTACCTCTTCAATTGTAGTGAGAAACGCTTTGAAAATTGCAACCAGCTGAGCTCCACAAATCCAAAAATAAGAAGAAAAGACGAAACCCTCAATATTTATCTATATCCAATAAAATCGCATTTGCGGTCCACTTAGTCGCACCTCTGATGCCGCATCTATGGAAAAGCCTTCGCAGATGCAGAAATGACTAACTCCCTGACCCTCCACTTCTTCGGACCCCTAGCCATTTCTACGGCTCCGCTTCTGTGGACTTATTTGCACATCTGCGCTGGCGCGCCTGCGCCCAACTGTCCGCATATGCGAACTTCCTCCACAGCCTCCCCCTTCACTTCTACGATCATATAGGCGCACCTACGGATCTGCTTCTGCGGCCAAGCCCACCGTAGATGCGAAAACACCAGAAACGTGAATCCTTAAGCCATTTCCTCTAAGTCCACAAATGGTCCGACACAATACCAAACATACCCGAGTCTCCCAGGACCCCATTCTAACATACCAACCAACCCCAAGACATATCGCGGACCTACCCGAGGCCCCAAATCACATAAAAAATATCAAAATCACGAATCGCACCCCAATTCAAGCCTAATGAACTAATGAACTTCTAATTTCCAAAATTCATGCTGAACCATATCAAATCATCTCAGAATGACCTCCAATTTTGCATGAAAGTTCTAAATTACACAACGGACCTATTCCAACTCTCAAAACCAAAATCCAAACCTTATATAAACAAAATGAACTCTCGGTCTAATCTATCAACCTTCCAACCCTTCAACTTTTCAACTTTCGCTGAAATGTACCAAACCGACCTACGGACCTCCAAATCCACATCCGGACATATTCCTAATTCATATATCACCATACGAAGTTATTAGAACAATCAAAAATCCATTATGGTGTCGTCTACAGAAAAGTCAAACTCAGTCAACTCTTACAACTTAACCTTCCAACCTTAGGACTAAGTGTCCCAATTTACTGCACAACCTCCTTGAAACCAAACCAACCACTCTGACAAGTTATTTAACCATAAATATACATATGTAAAGCATCAAATATGGGAAATAGGGGTAAACTACTCAATACAACTAGTCGGATCGTCACAGCGGAAGAGACTGGGACTGCCAGGGCATGAGATATGATGAAGGTGGAAAGCTGACAATGGCCTACTCCTTGATTGACATGTGCGACTTCGGGAACATGATGGAAGTAGCAAAGAAGGCAAGACGAGGAGAAGGGCAATACGGGACCACATAGAATAGGAAATTTCCTTTTATGTAATGAGACTTCAAAATCATTTTTATAGTTAGCATTAGATTTCACTTTAAAATTGATATCATACGTCCATGAGCCACTACTGATTCTATTTCCCTATTTCATTTAGTAATAGAGTGGTTTGATTTATTTTGCGTCAATGGGATGAAACAATGTTGGCATAAATTTCTACAAGTTTACTTGTCGCTTTAGGCTTACATGAGCACAACTAGGTCCCCAAATTTGGACACGAGCTATTAGATACTATATGTGCCATCTGTTTAAATACCGCAATGGTCATTCCATTTTTTTACCTTACTGACTTAGCTACCTTCTGTTTTTCTTTTTTCTTGATTATTCCAATTCCCAAAGGTTGATTCATGCACTCTTGCAATGTCAACTTACCATACAAGATCTAGAGGTCCTCCGCCTACTCACCCTCCTAGCAGCATCAAAGGCAAAGGTAAAGGGAAAATGGAAAACTTGAGTGGAAATGCGAAAGACAACGCGCCCTTAGCATAAAATGCAGAAACATCCGATGGGGGAAGCACACGGGGGCCGAACGAGTTGGTTCTGCACTTAGAAAAAAGATCGTGGAATTGGAAGGCGAGTAAGAGTAGGTCAGCAACCTTTCCAACTTGTCCCTCACCTTAAACGTCCCATATATCAATCACCGAAATAACACTACCCAAATCCCACCGCAACCTCAGATCGCACAACCTCAAGTTCCACAAAATCCTCCTACCACTCAACAGTATCAAAACCCCATACCTCGACAAAATTTGAACTCTGCACCACTACAAGTTCCACAACAACATCACTGCAACACAACTTAATACCCACAAACTGCTACTTACTCTGCTCCTCAAAATGCACCACAACCTACCTATGATCCACCCGAAGCATCCATCAATGATCACCCATATCCCCAAGTCCATGGCACCCATCAAATCAACCCCATATACGTAGAAACCTTGTCGTACACACCACAAAAAACTCTGTATACACCTGAACCTACTAAAAATGACATGCTCATTACGAACATGGCCGAGGAGTAGAAGAAGTTATTTGGAAGGGTCTAGAGAGTCGAAGGAGAAAAGGGTATTGAAGGCTTAAACTATGAAGATTTGTGTAATCAACCTGATGTAGAACTGCCCGAGGGTTACAAACCTCCAAAGTTTGAGATGTTTGATGGTACTGGTGATCCCAGAGTACACCTGAGAACTTACTGCGACAAGCTCGTAGTCATGGGTAAAAATGAGCAAATTCGCACAAAGTTATGCGAAGTCTTGCAGGGTATGCCTTGTCATGGTATATCAGTCAAACCACGAAGAAGTGGTCTAGCAGGGTGAGTATGGCATCAGATTTTATGGACATATTTGGATTCAACATATAAAATGCTCCAGATGTGTTCTACATTCAAAACCTTAAGAATAAGCATACGGAAACCTTCCATGAGTATGCTACCCGCTGGAGATCTGAAGCTATTAAGGTAAGGCCACAACTAGAGGAAGAACAAATTAATAAGTTCTTCGTGCTCTGGACCCGTAATATTATAAAAGGTTGATGGTCATATAAAACCACAAATGTTCTGACATCATTAAGCTAGGAGAAACAATTGAAGAAAGTATCAAGAGTGGCATGGTCCCCAATATCGATGCTTTGCAGGCTACTAACAAAGCTTTGCAATCTAGACGAATCTTGCAGAAGAAGAATGTGGGTGCCGCGATGGTAGCCTAGGGGCCAAATTATCCACTCACCCATCAAACAGCCCCACTAGTATATCATCCCTCATCCCCAAAATACCATTATCCTGCTACCACCTACCATACCTATAATACCCATCCAACATACTGTCACTCACCCCCACCTGCTCGATAGAATACCCTAAACCCCAAGCCAACTTTGACCGCAGACCACTCAGGCAATATACCCCTCTCGCCGAACCTATAGCCCCACTGTATAAGCAGTTGAAAGCTGCCGATTATATCACCCCCATCCCTGCAATTGCAACCGAAAGCTCAGCCTGGTGCATCAACCCCAATAAACATGTGCCTTTCATTCTGGCATGAAAGGGCACAGCATTAAAGAGTGTCGCACACTGAAGGACATGATTCAAACACTGATAGATACCAAAGTGATATAGTCGAAATATCCTACACCTAATGTCCACAATAATCCCTTCCCAACCACAGGGGCAATGGGGTAAATATGATTTAAACTGATGAAAAATGGGACCAAGAAGGTTCGTTGGTTTTATTCGGGAGAGAGACATTGCAGGGGCATCCCCTATAGTGCCATTGCCAGTTGCGGTGCAAGCCAAGGCACCATTTGAAGTCGAAGTGTCATACCTAGGCCACCATTCACTATGATGGTATCTCTATCACCTACTTATCACCCCAAAGCTATTCCACGGAACTATGTAGCTGAAGCTAGAAGAAAAGGAAAGGTTAAGGAGGAAGAAGCAGGTGCCCCTCAGGAAATGACTAGAACAGGAAGAGTGTACACACTAGACAATCAAACGAGCCTGGGCCTTAGTGGTGCAAAAGCCCACCGCGGGCTGGTCCGGACGAAGAAGCCCACGAGCCCGGGACCGTTTGACCCGGGACCGCCAGGCGGGCCTGGGCCGGGCCTAATAGGCCAAGCGGGCCTGGGCCGGGCCTAACGGCTATTTTTCAAAAATTTGTTTTTTTTAAAAATGGCCAACGGCCAGATTTTTAAAATCTAGTCGTTGGCTTCAATTTTTGGCCGTTTGAAGTTCAGAAAAATAGCCATTTGGCCCCCAAACTTTGTTTTAACCCCAAACTTTTTATAAATACACTTTTTACCTATTCTCAACTATAAATACCCCCTTATTCTTTCATTTTTACACACAAATTCAACAATCTCTCTCAATCTCTCTCAATCTCTCTCTAATTTTCTTCCGTAATTGCTTACTTTGTTATTGCAATTTCGTGAAAAATTGTGAAATTGGTGAATTCAAGTATTTAAGTCTTCAATGATATTCAATTTTCAAGAAGTTGTTCGTCATTTCGGTAAACTCGTTCCAACTCTTTAATTTTTAATATTATTGTTCTGTTTGTTTTATTTAGTATAATTATAATTAATATGGATTTTTCTTTGAAAAAAATATTTGGTGGTAAGGGTAAGGGAAAATAAAAAATTGGTGAATCTAGTCGCCAAACTACTACTCCTCCACTTGTTACCCGTCCTCCTCCACCTGTTATTCTTGATAGTGATAACCCTTGTTTTCAATTTTCGGATAGTCAATTTTGCCATGATGTTGCACCGGGTCAACAATTAGATGAAGAAATTATGAACGCTCTTTATCCTAATCAAACTATATTTGAAAATGATGCGGAAAATGATGATTTAGATGAAACACAGCCAGATTTAGATGATACACCTACTAGTCCTATTAATAACCCAACTGATGCCCCGCCTGACCCTCCTGTAGTAACCCCTACATTTAATAGAAGAATTGTTAAACGGCCCGAAACATCTTTTGTTTGACATTTTTTTACTCAACTAAGAGAAGAAAATAAGGCTAAGTGTAAAACTTGTGGGTCTTTGGTGGCTCATAAATTTACTGGCAACCATAGCGGTACGGGTAGTTTGACTAGGCACATATTAAAACACCCTAGAGATAAAGCTACATATTTACAAATGAAAGCTGCGGAAGAGGGGACAAGTGTAGATACTACGGTTCACCCTAGTACAGGTTCAAATCTAGTTCAACCGGGAATTAACACTGTTACCGGTGGAATTTTATATTACGATCCAAATAAGGATCGTGAAGAATTAGAAAAAATGGTAACTGTTATGTGCTTACCATATAGTTTTCTTTCTAACCCCCATTTTCTGCAATATATTAGAAAAGTTTATAATCCTACTTATAAAGGATGACCTCGTGCAACCGTAAAGGCCGATATTTATAAATATAAATACGAATATGAACAATATTTGCATTATTTATTTACTCATATAGATTGTCGCATTGCTAGAAGTGCCAATGACTGTGATTATCTAACCGTTACAAGTTATTGGATAGATGAGGACTGGATAATGCAAAAGCGCATTATTGCCTATAGAATAATTAACTCACGCCACACAGGTAAGTTCATTGCTAATACAGTAGCAGATATTTGTAGATATTTTTGTATTAGAGATAAAATAATGTCTGTTTCAATGGATAATGCTTCTAGTAATACTAATGCAATATGCTTGCTTACAAGTACATTAAATCCCGCATTTAGTAATATTTTTCATGTTAGGGGAATTTGTCATATTTACCATTTAATTGTTGGTGATGGTATGAAAGTGTTAAATGTAGAAATTGAAAAGGTAAAAATGGCTCTTAATTGACTTTTTTATTCAAACCGTAGAAGTAGACTTAGAGAATATTTTAAAAAATGTGATGAATTTGGCCTTAGGGAAAGAAAGGTTCCTAAACCTTGTCCAACTAGATGGAATTACATGTATGAAAGTCTAGTTGTCGCCTATGAATATAGAAACCCAATTAGCGCAACCTAGAATGCTCGTGTAGGTGATGGTGATGATGATGATGACGAGCACCTTACTAATCAAGACTGGACTAACGTTAAAATGCTTGTAGATTTTCTAGAACAATTTCATGTTGCAACAAATGAATTATCTGGGCAGTACTATCCTGCTATTTCTAATTGTTTAGTTTATATTGCTGCACTTGCAGATTTATTTTCTCAATTTTCAGAGGGTGGGGTAATTTATGAACATGCAATTAATTCTATGAAATCTAAGTTTAAAAAATATTTTCCCTATCCCCCCTATTTTTGGTATTGCTGCACTGTTAAACCCAACAATGAAATTAGGAGGTCCACACTTTTGGTATTCTAAAATTTATAACTCTTTATCACTTTCGCCTGAGGAATTTTCTACACTTGGACATGCAAAAGCCTTAATTAAAATAAATGCACAAACAATTTATAATGCTTATCAAACTGCCTTAGATCATGCTAGACCCAATATTCCAACTCCTACTTCGTCTACTTCACGATCATCTTAAAGTACTGCAGGCCTAAAAGCGCTCACTGCTTGGACGGAGTTCAGGGGTTCCCAAGGTGAGAGAATATTGGTGATAGTTCACAACTAAATGAGCTTCAAGTGTATTTTTCGCAGGGACTTGAATAAGAGAATCCCGACGGCTCCTTTGATGTTTTGGAATGGTGGAAGGACAAACAAAAATACTATCCGGTTCTTTCAAGGATGGCTTGAGATATTTTAACCGTTCAAGCCTCAACAGTGGCATCAGAGAGCACTTTCAGTCAAGCGAGACTTCAAATCGGTGATCATAGAACGTCTATGAGGGAGAGCTTGGAAAAATCAGTACTCTTCTGAGATTGGATCCGTTCAGAAAGAAGAAATTTTAGACTTGCAGAATCAAAACCGGATATAGATGAAGCTTATGAAGAAATGCTAGTGGAACTTGCGCAGGATGCGGCTTCGTCCGGAAGCGGGGATGAACAAGCCTCTTTTCCATCACCACCAATGGAAATTCCTCCAGACCTTGATGGATTTATGAGATTTGTTAGAGATAATACATAGACTAATATGTAACTTGTATTTTTGTCACATCTTCCTTAGTTTTTTTTCCTTTTAATGGTGGTATTAGTACCTTGTTGTGCTCATTCTATTGGGGGGAGGAAGACTAAGAAAGATATTGTGACGACCCGGCTAGTCGTCTCGTGAGATACCGCTCCGTTTCCCCCCTTCTACCTTATTATGCCTCGTTATCCGTATTTTATGTAACCACGTTGAGTGGTTTGCGTTCGGAGTAGATTTGGTAAGAAATGAGACACTTAGTCTCTTTCGAGAAGGTTTAAGTTGTAAAAGTCAACCAGATGTTGACTTATGAGTTAGAGGGCTCGGATGTGAATTTCCGACGATTTGGTTAGATTCGGGAGGTGATTTATGACTTAGGAGTGTGATCGGAATTAGTTTTGGAGGTCCGATGTAGAATTAGGCTTGAATTGGTGGAGTTAGTATTTTGGCAATTTCCGATTGTTAGGCGAGATTTTGATCCGAGGGTCAGAATGGAATTCCAAAAGTTGCTATAGCTTCGTATGGTGATTTCGGACTTAGGCATATGTTCGGATTTGAAATTGGAAGTCCGTAGGACAATTCAACGCATTTTGGCAAATGTTGGAAAAAAGAAGATTTTTGGAAAGTTTGACCGAGGAGTTGACTTTTTGATATCGGGGTCGGAATCCAGTTCTGAAAATCTTCATAGGTCCTTTATGTTATTTATGACTTGTGTGCAAAATTTGAGGTCAATCGGACTCGATTTGATAGGTTTCGGCATCGAATGTAGAAGTTGGAATTTGTTAGTTTCATTAGGCTTGAATTGGGGTATGATTCATGTATTTAGTGTTGTTTGATGTGATTTGAGGCCTCGACTAAGTCCATATGATGTTTTAAGATTTTTTGATATATTTGGTTGAAGTCCCGAGGGCCTCGAATTGATTTTGGATGGTTGATGGAGTTTAACTTGGGCATTTCAAGAATGTGTCGATGTTGTCTATTCAAGAATAAGTGGTATAATAATATACAAATGGGCTCCAAATTCAGTTTTAATTGAAGAATTAGATCCGTATCTAAATTTTGGAGTCATAGCAAAAAGAATCGTCCAATTCGGACATCGTATGAGAAAGTTATGCCTATTTCTGTGCCAGGAATTCTGTGGCTACTGGAACCAGCGCCACAGGCAGCGCCCGAGGCAGAAAACACTATAAAATCGGGGGGTTTTGGCCATTTTGACAAAATAGAGTTGGGGGAGCTCGGTTTGGACGATTTTTAGAGGGGTTTTTACAAATTTGAAGGAGGTAAGTGTTCTTTAACATAAATCCTTCATAGATCATGATTCCATACTCATTTACATCATGAATCCATGAATCTATGGAAGAAAAATCAGATTTTTTTACCAAATCTTCCAAGAATGAAAATTTAAGATTTGAAAGCCAATCCGATGTCGGAATTTGATAATTTTTGTATGGGTGAACTCGTTGGGAGATAAGGAACCCGTTGATGTGAAAATTTTTGAACTTCGAGAAGTGGGCCCGAGGCTCGGGGTTTTGCTAATTTTGGGATTTCTTAGTATTTATTGATTGTTTTAGCGTGGGCTTTGTTCCCTCAACATATTGTGACGTAATTGTTCTGAATTTGGATAGATTCGACGCACGTGGAGGCCTATTCGAAGGGCAAAGGCGTCATGGGCTAGAAATTTAGCCGGTTTGAGGTGAGTAGTGATTGTAAATGATGTTCTGAGGGTTTGAAACCCAGGATATTGCACATCGTACTGCTATATTGAGGTGAGGCACGCGCTCGATGATGAGCGTGGGGTCGTTTACTACTGGCGATTGTGACTTGGTCCGCCCCGATTGATGATTTTACTATATATTTGATTGAAACTTATTTGATATCATCATGAATTAGGCTGATTGTCATATTTGGGCTTCGTGCCAGTTATTTGAACCCTTCATGGGCATTTATCACTGTTTTCTCACTGTTTGATTCATTACTTGAACCCAATCCTGTTGTTTTCACTGTTTTAAAAAACAGCCATGTTTACTCAGTTTTGAGATTTAAATGACATTTTAAATGATATAAATGGATCGGGTGGCACGCCGCCACGGATATGATATAAATGGATCGGGTGACACGCCGCCACGGAATATGATATAAATGGATCGGGTGGCACGCCGCTACGGGTATGATATAAATAGATCGGGTGGCACGCCGCCACGAGATATGATATTGCGCTTGGGCTGTAAGGGCCCCTCCCGGAGTCTGTACACCCCAGTGAGCGCAGGGTACCCAGAGATATTATAGTTGGTAACAATGACAACTCTAGGTTACAGTTGGTAACAATGACAACTGGTAACCAGAGCTGTGAGATTGATACTGAGCCCAGGGATATTACAGTTGGTAACAATTACTACTGGTAACCAGAGCTGGGGAGATTTTACTGTTTTAAATGATACTGAGCCCAGGGATGTTACAGTTGGTAACAATGGCAACTGGTAACTAGAGTTGGGAAGATTTTTAAATGATTTCTTACTGATTTATTGTTTTCAAATAATGGTTTACTGCTTCATTATGCATTACCTTGTGCTCTACATATTTCCTTACTTTCAGTCATTATTTATATGTATTACTCACTGAGTCGGAAGTACTCACATTACTCCTTGCACCATGTGTGCAGATTCAGGCATTATTAATTCCGCTCCGAGGCATTGACTACGACTGTCAAAGCGGTGATTCAGAGACTACGAGGTAGCTGTTGGCGTCCGCAGCCCCGTATCTCTTTTATCTTGTTGTTTCCACTATCTTCAAACAATTGTGCCAAAGATATTGTAATAGTAATCTTATTATTAGGATTTTCATTAGTTGCTCATAACTTTGTGACACCCCGGTTTCGGGCTGTTGTTGGGTTGGTTCACTATGTTTTTTCTGCAAATGACTGCTATTAAACTGTGTTGTGTTGTTCTCTTGTTAAATTAACTGCTTAAAATGAGTTATGGTTCGAATTGGCTGGCCTTGTCTTCACAAGAGGCGCCATCTCGACCGGGTTTGGGAATCGGGTCGTGACTGATATTGCCATTTTTTGTTAATGTCGTAATAATAAAAATTATAAGACATTCTCTTGAATATTTCTTTGCAATTTATTTTGTGTTTAAATATGATA
>MCJB01046689.1:54897-99280 GCA_002018475.1 Nicotiana obtusifolia
TATATATATATATATATATATATATATATATATAGTTTATATGTCTAATACATATAAACTATATATATATTGCCTTAACAGATTAGGGAACATGATACAGGGAAGGATTACTAAAGTGCAAACCCTGTCAAAATTCTAAGCCAGTTAGTAAACTCTAAACCACGACCTCACCTGCTAACCCTTTAACAACGCCTCAACCAACGGCTTAAAAACGGGTTCTGCGGAGGCCACCGGTTATGTTGCCATAACCAGAGCTTATTTTCTAACTTAGAACTGGCTGGGTTTAAACTTTTAACCTAAGCAACATTGGAACAGAAACAGTAATCAAATTAATACTAAAGCATGCTTCAAGAAGAGTTCAAGAATCCTAAGTTTAACACATATATTTAGCCTATCATTTAGGCTAAATCTCTAAACAAGAAATTAAAATTAAAACTAAAAATTAAAAGTACCTGAGACCGCCAAGGTTGTAACCAAGTGGTTTCTTTTATTAATAAGCTAACTGATTTACAAAGGGATTTTTATAACTGAGAGTAGGGAGAGTAAGAACTATCGGGGAGAAAAAGCCTACCTCCAACTAAGTCCTAAGAGATCCTTATATAATGGATATACTGAATAAAATTCAAAAAGAAAACAATAAAATGGCCGACAAGATAAAAAGAAAAAGTAAAAACGACAATCTATTTTATAAAAGTAGATCTGATTCCTGACACTGTATCATGTTAGGGTCTTCTACTTTATAAAAGCTGATCTGGTTCCCGACACTATATCATGGTAGGGTCTTCTATTTTATAAAAGCTGATTTATTTTATTACCCCAATAATTCTTGAGTGGGGCCTTCAATTATTTCTTTCTAATTTCCTTGCCTTTGTCCTTTTTTGCCGAGGAAGATTCTTCCGCAGTTTCCTTCATTTTTTTGTAAAAATTCTTCTAATTCCTCAATATTAACTTGCTCGGTGTTTTCTTCTTGAGATTCTCCTTCCAAGCAAATATCTTCATTAGTGGTTTTGCTTATTAACGCCATTGATATATCATCTGGCATTTCAGTATCAAAATTCTTTACAAAATCCTTTCTGACTTCTGCCAGATATGAAGCTATAAGTTCTTCTTTTGATACTGCTCCTTTTTTTCATTTGCAATTTTTTTCTGATATGAGTGAAAGGGCTGATTTCTTCTTCAGCATTATTATTGTTGTTTCTTTGTGAAGCATAATTCTTGAGAGCTCTGTCAATATTATTCAGAGTTTCTTGGCCATGCAGTTGCCCTGTTTCTTTATTTATCAGAAGCAGTTTACTCCAGAACTTTGTATAAAAAGTTCTATTGAGACAAGGGAATCCTTTTTCAGTATAATCGATCCATGGGATAGAGAATTCTATGAAGAAGTACATAGGAGCCATTCCTTCGAAGAATATATTATCCTTCTGTAAACTTATTAATTTGGATGATATTCTACCCACTGAGTATATAAATTTTTATAATTTTCTGGTAAAATGTCTATTGATGGCCCATATAAAGTCCCCCATTCACAGAACCAATTTGGTAAGCTCTGTTCGAAAATATTAGCACAAATCTTTATAAACCAAGAATGTTTCTTATTAGGATTTTCATAATAAAAAGTTTTATAAAAACTCTAGATATAATCCCAATAATTGAACTTGATAGGAATTTTCTGTTCCGGATGGATATAATCCTTTTCTTTCAAGGTACTAATTCCCCATTCATCAGCAGGAATGATACGCTTGAATATAATTTTAGAAAAGTTGTAAACTTTCTTGGTTGTTGATGGATAAAAATGCTGAAATTCAGCTGTCCCTGTTGATAGTAAAATCAACTCGTAATTCATTCTATATTTATAAATTGTAGTGGCATATGATGTCGTGTCAAGATATCTGGATATTATTTGCCAAGGATTATCCTTCCATTTGAGGTCGGAATGTTCCAAAAGAATTATTAACTCCTTTTTGGAATTCTGACTATAAGCTTCATTCCCTTCATGATCTTCTTCCATTAAGGCTGTAGAATATGAAGGTGGGTTATTACCCGAATGTCACGACCCAAAATCCCAACCATGATCGTGATGGCGCCTCTCATGAAGACAAGGCCAGCCACTTCAACTAAACTTCGTTCAAACAGTTAAACAATACAAAAATAATATAAGTACGGTTTAATAACAGCAATTTGTGACAAAATACAGTGAACCATCCCGACTACAGCCCAAACCGGGGTGTCACAAAGTCATGAGCAACTAATGAAAATCCTAATAATAGGACTACTAATACAATATCTTGGCACAATTGTTCGAAGATACTGGAAATAACAAGATAAAAGAGATACGGGGCTGCGAACGTCAACAGCTACCTCGTAGTCTTTGAATCACCACCGTGACAATAGTAGTAGTCAATACCTCGAGGTGGAACCGATAACGCCTGAATCTGCACATATGGTGCAGGGAGTAATGTGAGTACTTCCAACTCAGTGAGTACTAAATATAAATAATGATTGAAAGTAAGAAAACACATAAGACTTAGAACAATCCACGATGGAACAGTAAAAACATGTAACGTCTCAAATAGATAACACGAAGTAAATGGAAACAACACCAACACAACCAAAAATGCAATGCAATGCAATGCAATGTAATGCAAGTCATGACTATCGTGGTGGCGTGCCACCCGTTCCCTGGGTACCCGGCGCTTACTGTGGGGGGTTCAGTAGCGCAATATCTCGTGACGGCGTGTCACCCGATCCATGCACATTACATCCCGTGGCGGCGTGCCACCCGATCCATTTACATCATATCCGTGGCGGCGTGCCACCCGATCCATTTCAAAATCATTTGAAAACATCATTTAATTTCCAAAACTGAGTTAAAATAATGATTCAAATCAGCGACAAATACCCCTGAAGGATTTACATAACCGGCACGAAGCCCCAAATATGATTTCAGTAAACAGTGATAAATACCCCTGAAGGGTTTACATAACCGGCACGAAGCCCAAATATGATTTCAGTAAACAGTGATAAATACCCCTGAAAGGTTCACATAACCGGCAAGAAGCCCAAAATATGGCAAGCAGCCCAAATCATGATGATATCAAACAGGTTTCAATCAAGTATGTAGTAAAATCATAAATCGGGATGGACAAAGTCTCAATCCCCAGTAGTAAACGACCCCATGCTCATCATCGAGCATGTGCCTCAATTCAATATAGCACTACGATGTGCAATCCGAGGTTTCAAACCCTCAGAACATCATTTACAAACATTACTCACCTCAAACCGGCTAAATCCTTAGCCCGCGATGCCTTTGCCCTTCAAATTGGCCTTCACGTGCATCGAATCTATCAAAATTCATAACAAATACGTCACAATATGTTGAGGGAACAAAACCCAAGCAAAAACAATCAAAAATACCAAGAAATCCCGAAATTAGCAAAACCCGAGCCCCGGGACCACTTCTCGAAGTTCAAAAATTCTCACATCAACGGGTTCCTTATCTCCCCACGAGTTCGTACATATCAAAAGTTCTCAAATACGGCCCCAAATGGTCCTCCAAATACCCAATTAAAATTTCAAAATCCCAAGCCCCTATTTCTTCCATTTTTAGCAAGACTTCAATGAGTTTCTAGGTGAATTTCACAATATAAACGAGTTTTAGGTCCAAAATTCTTACCTCCAATCGATTCTCCTTGAATCCCTCGTTAATTTCTTTCAAGAACCTCCAAAAATGAGCAACTATGGGTGAAACTATACCCAAAATCGGACGAACAGAGCTCGAACACGCCAACTCAACTTTGGAGCTGTTGTTTTCTGTATGAAAGGGGACTGCTTCGCTGGATTTTTGGTTCGTTTTGCTGTGTTTTTTAAGCTTGGTTTCCAATTGGTTTCATTGTTGGAGTTTGATGATGGAACTGGTTTTGCTATGGCTGTTTGGTGGTGGATTTTCAGCTGTTTTGGGTGGTAATTTGGGGTTGTTCGGATGCTTTTTGGCAGCATTTTAGGGGTCATCTAGGGACTATTTTGATGGCATTTTTAAGCATAAAACATGGTTGATGAGGGTTTATTTGAGGTGGTGTTTTGGTGTTGATTTTGGGTGGAAAAGGGGCAGCGCGTTGGACTATTTTGCAGCTGATTTTCACTGCTCTTCCTAGCTGTTTTCACAGCTTATTTTGCTGGGTTTTAGCTCCTTTTATGGGCAGATTTTTTTTGGGTTGTTTTAGGTCAGTTTTGGATTGTATTAGAGCTGGATTTTGGGATTGTTTGCAGCTGGTCTTTTGCTGCGTTTTTTGGAAGCTTTTCAGGTGGATTTGGTGTCAATTTTCATGGTCAAGGAAACAATAGTTGTACCAGCCAACTTTAATCTGTCATAACTTTCTGTATATATGTCCAAATGATGAATGATTTATCATTATGGAAACTAGATTCAAAGGGCTAAAACTTTCTTGTTTTGCAATTTTTCTGATTCCTTATAGATTGCAAGATATGAACTTCCAAAGTCGACTACACGCACTAGTTTTTCTGAAACTTTTCTGCAATTTTTTTTTTAGCCCGTTTAACCACCCAAAACTCACCCGAGCCATTTGGGACCCCGTCCGGATATACCAACAAGTCCTAAAACATATTACAGACTTAGTCGAGGCCTTAAATCACATCCAACAATGCTAAAAACACGAATCATATCCCAATTCAAGCCTAATGAAACTAATAAATTCCAACTTCTACATTCGATGCCGAAACCTATCAAATCGAGTCTGATTGACCTCAAATTTTGCACACAAGTCATAAATGACATAACGGACCTATGAAGATTTTCAGAACTGGATTCCGACCCCGATATCAAAAAGTCAACTCCTCGGTCAAACTTTCCAAAAATCTTCTATTTTCCAACATTCGCCAAAATGCGTTGAATTGTCCTACGGACTTTCAATTTTAAATACGGACATACGCCTAGGTCCGAAATCACAATACGAAGATATAGCAACTCTCAGAATTCCATTCCGACCCTCGGATCAAAATCTCGCCTAACAACCGGAAATCGCCAAGATACTAACTCTACCAATTCAAGCCTAATTCTACACGGGACCTCCAAAACCAATTCCGATCACACTCATAAGTCATAAATCATCTCCCAAAACTAATCGAATCGTCGAAATTTACATCCGAGCCCTCTAACTCATAAGTCAACATCCGGTTGACTTTTCCAACTTAAACCTTCTTAAAAGAGACTAAGTGTTTCATTTATTACCAAACCCACTCCAAACGCAAATTACTCAACTCGATCACATAAAACATGAATAACGAAGCATAATGAGACGGAAAATGGGGAAAACGGAGCGGTAACTCACGAGATGACTAGCCGAGTCGTCACAGAGGGAGCACTATTGGTGGAGGCAGATGAAAAAGGACATAGTGGAATATGTAGCTCGTTGCGTAAATTGTCAGCAGGTGAAATATGAGCATAAGTGACTAGGTGTATTGTTTGAGAAGTTAAATATTCCTGAGTGGAAATGGGAGCGGATCATTATGGATTTTGTTGTTGGTCTCCCACGAACTCAGAGAAAGTTCGATGCAGTTTGGGTGATTGTGGATAGATTGACCAAGTCAGTTTATTTCATTCCTGTGGTTACTACATATTCTTTTGAGCAGTCGGCTCAGGTTTACATCCGCGAGATTGTCAGGCTTCATGGCATACCGGTATCTATCATCTCTGACCAGGGTATACAGTTTACATCACGGTTCTGGAGAGCCGTACAACATGAGTTGGGTACTTGTGTGGAGTTGAGTACAACATTTCACCCTCAGACGGACGGACAGTCCGAGTGCACTATTCAAATATTAGAGGATATGCTTCGTGCGTGTGTGATTGATTTTGGGGATGCTTGGGATCAGTTCTTGCCAATTGCGGAGTTTGCCTACAACAATAGTTATCAGTCGAGCATTCAGATGGCGTCGTATGAGGCTTTGTATGGTAGACGGTGGCGGTCTCTAGTGGGTTGGTTCGAGCCGGGCGTGGCTAAGCTATTGGGTACATACTTGGTTCAGGGTGCTTGGAGAAAGTTAAATTGATTCAGGATCGACTTCGTACAGCCCAGTCCAGACAGAAGAGTTATGCGGATAGGAAGGTTCGCGACGTTGCATTCATGGTTGGGGAGCAGGTCTTGCTCCAGGTTTTGCCCATGAAGGGTGTTATAAGGTTCGGAAAGAAGGCCAAGTTGAACCCTAGGTATATCGGGCCTTTTGAGATTCTTGAGAGGGTTGGAGAGGTGGCTTACAGACTTGCACTACCACCTAGTCTCTCTGCAGTTCATCCAGTATTTTATGTTTCCATGCTCCGGAAGTATCACGATGATCCGTCTCATGTGTTAGACTTCAGCACAGTCCAGTGGGACAAGGATCTATCTTATGTTGAGGAGCCAGTGGCCTTTTTGGATAGGCAGGTCCGAAGGTTGAAATCAAAGAACATCGCGTCAGTGAAGGTGCAGTGGAGGGGTCATCCGGTCGAGGTGGCGACTTGGGAGATCGAGCATGATATGGAAGCCGTAATTTTCATCTTTTCACCACTCCAGGTATGTCTTTATACTCATTCGAGGACGAATGTTTGTTTTAAGAGGGGAGGACCCAGCCAGTCGTTTTAAGAGTATTAGCCTGAAACCCTATTTATTGCTCCCTCTATTTCATTTTGTGGTTACGTAACTTGCAAGGAGGATTTGTTTTTGGGTTCGGAGTGAAATGGGACACAATCCCTAAAATGGAAGATTAAGTCGATGGAATGTAGTTTGAATTTTTTGAAGATGACTTCAGGATGAAGCTTCGATGGTTCGTATAGCTCCGTAGGGTGATTTTGGTCTTAGGAAAGTGTTCGGATGTTGAATTGGAGGTCCGTAGGTCATTTTAGCGTCAATTGGCGAAAGTTGGAAAATTTGATGATTTTTGGAAAATTTGACCGGGAGTGGACTTTTTGCTATCGGGGTCGGATTCTGATTCTGGAAGTTGGAGTAGGTCCGTAATGTCAATTATGACTTGTGTACAAAATTTAAGGTCAATCGGAGTTGATTTGATAGGTTTCGGCATCGGAGGTAGAATTTTGAAGTTTTAAAGTTCATTAGGCTTGAATCAATGTGCAATTCGTGTTTTTAGTGTTGTTTGATATGATCTAAAGGCTCGACTAAGTCTGTATGATATTTTAGGACTTGTTGGTAAGTTTGTTTGAGGTCACGGGGCCTCGGGTGGATTCTGGATGATTAACGGAGCAAATTTGGACTTGTGTGTATGGATGAAGGCACCAGCTCTGGTATAATCGCACCTACGCAAGATTGACTGCATGTGCAAGCTCGCAGAAGTGGCACGTTGATCGCAGAAGCGGGTTGGAGCAGTGTGAGCAGAGGTTGCAGATGCGAGATCGCATATGCGGACAAGGAGGCGCAGGTGTGCTAGAGCCGCAGAAGCAAGAAGCGAGTCCACAAAAGCAGATAGGAGATTGTAGAAGCAGAGGCAAGGCAGCCTGGGCAAAACCGCAAAAGCGGTGCTTTTCCGCAAAAGCGGGATCACAAATGCGGTCAAGTTATTCGTAGAAGCGAAAACACTGGGCAGATTCTATTAATTCAAGGGTTTGGGAATTTTATCATTATTGGACATTTTGATCTCGGGTTTTGGCGATTCTTGAGAGCATTTTCGAGGGATTTCTTGAGGTAAGTCTCTTGTACTTATTTTGATCAATAACTTTGTTTCCCCATTGATTTTCCCACCTAGATTGTGTGTGTTTAAGGTGGAAATTGGGAGTTTGAGGCTAGGGATTTGGAGAGTTAAATTTGGGGATTTGAGTGGCGACTTGGTGTCGGATTTTGGTAATTCGGGTATGGGTGAATTCAATATCGAATAGGTGTTCGTATTTTGTGACTTTACCCTATTCCGAGACGTGGGCCTGGGTCGACTTTTTGGGGCGATTTTTTGATTCTTTGCTAATGTCGTAGATTTATGATTTAAATTAGTTTCTTATAGTTGTATTCATATTATGTATTGAGCGAGGGAAAGGCATCCTTATCGAATGATTGAGCGAGATTTGAGGTAAGTGACTTGTCTAACCTTGTGTGGGGAAAATCTCCTTAGGATTTGGTACTGTTTTAACAATTTGTGATATGAGAGCGCCGTGTACGTGAGGTGACGAGTGCGTACATGGGCTAATTATGAAAATTTTAGTTCTTGTTGAGTTATCTTCTTTTAAATTCCTTAACTGAGTTTCCTTAGCATATGTAGTGATCACGATTAGCCTAGTATCGCATGTCTATGTGCCTTAACTCTTACTTGCAATTTGTACAACATGCTTAGTTGAATTACCTGCTTCCCTCGATTTGAATTAAATCTTTAACTATAAGATTTCTTGATGTAAATTTGTTATTCTTTCGGTTCAGTTATCTACTGCATATTTACTTTGGGACTATGAGGCGGTACCTCGGGAGATCCCCCTGTCTTGCATATTTACTTTGGGACTACGAGGCGGTAGCTCAGGAGATCCCCTTGTCTTGCATATTTACTTTGGTACTGCGAGGCGTACTTGAGATCCCCCTGTCTTGCATATTTACTTCAGGACTACGAGGCGGTACCTCGGAAGATCCCCTTGTCGTACATATTTACATTTGGGACTACGAGGTGGTACCTCAGAAGAGCTCCCTGTTGTTTACCTCTATTTGCTATGGTGTTATTTTCTGAAACTTCTCGTTATTGAAATTCTCAGTCATTTCAAAATATTATTATATCTTCTGCCTTGCTTATCTTTAAAACCAGTAGGGCCCTGACGTGACCTCGTCACTACTCTACCGAGGTTAGGCTTGGCACTTACTGGGTACCGTTGTGGTATACTCATACTACACTTCTGCATATCTTTTTGTGCAGATCCAGGTGCTTCCTACCAGACCAGATACTAGTGAGCTGGACTGTACGTGAAGACTTCAGGGTATATTTGCCAGCATCCGCAAACCCTGGAGTCCCCCTCTACCATTATTATGTTGTTTCCCTTATTCTCTTTAGGCTTTGATGTATAGAGACACTTAATATTTTCTATTAGAAGCTTGTGACTTATTTCTACCGTGTTTTGGAATTTGTATTTATTAAAAGTCGTAGTTCTTGTTTATATTTCATATGTTGATATTTGAGTTTCGTTTATTAATCAGTTATTCCGCAAATTGTTAGGTTTACCTAGTCTTAGAGACTAGGTGCCATCACGATATCCTACGGAGGGAAATTGGGGTCATGACAAGTTGATATCAGAGCACTAAGTTCATAGGTGTTATGAGCCACAAGAAGGTTTAGTTGAGTTTTGCGGATCGGTACAGAGACGTCTATACTTATCTTCGGGAGGCTATGGAACTGATAGGAAAAGCTTCACTTCTTTGATTTCTTATCGCGCGAGAATTTGGTTTTGGATTCTTGAATTCTATCTTTCTGTTCTCTCACAGATGGTGAGGACACGTACAGCTGGATCCGATGATCAGACACCCGTACCCCCTGCTAGATCCGCGAGATGCCGAGGTGGGGGTAGAGGCCGAGGACGTCCACGTGGTGCAGCTAGAGCACCCGTACGAGCTGCTACAGAGTAGCCACCAGTAGCTCCAGTTGGTGGGCAGGCACCTTTGACGCCTGTTCCTGCACTAGCCCTCCAGGAGACTCTAGCCCAGTTTCTGAGCATGTTCGGCACCTTGGCTCAGGCAGGATTGACACCACTTGCTCCTGCCACATCTCAGGCCAGGGGAGGAGCACAGACTCTCGTCGCTGGTACCTTAGAGCAGCGGGTTCAGGTTGACCAGGTTCCAGAGCTCATACCGATGCGGCCGGTAGCTCCAGTTCATCCCGAGGTTAGGGTAGCAATTTCTAAGGTGGAGCAGCTCAGGCTCGAGAGGTACAAGAAGTGCCACCCTCCTACTTTCAGTGGCTTGCCATTAGAGGATGCCTAGGGTTTTCTTTAGGAGTGCCACCATATCCTCCGTACTATGGGTGTTGCGGAGACTAGTGGGGTTTCTTTCACTACATTCCAGCTTAGAGGAGCGGCCTATCAGTGTTGGCGCGCATATGAGTTGGATATTCCAGCCGAGGCAGCTTCGCTCACTTGGACTTAGTTCTCAGATATGTTCTTGAGGGAGTATGTTCCTTAGAGTCTCAGGAATGCTTGGCGCGCAGAGTTTGAGAAGTTGCGCCAGGGTGCTATGATTATGTCAGAGTATGCGGTCCGATTTAGTGATTTGGCCAGGCATGCACCAGCCTTGGTTGCTACTGTTCAAGAGTGGGTTCATCGGTTTATTGAGGGGCTAATCCCCAGTATCATATTGAGCATGGACCGAGAGTTGGAGATGGATATGGCGTACCAGTAGGTAGTAGGGATTGCTAGGAGGTTAGAGGGTATGCTTACTCGGGATAGAGAGGAGAGAGAGGCCAAGGGGTCTCGAGAGTCTGGCACTTATAGGGGTACTCGTGCCCCAGCTGCAGCTCGTCAGGGCAAGGGTTATATGGGCCGCCCTATTTATTCAACACTTCCAGCTACAACTCGTCAGGGTAGCGATTGCTGCGAGTATTTTCTTGTGATTTTGAAGGTAGGTTACTGGTTGGATTTTAATCAAGATTGGGTTCTACACATCCTTTAGAGCTGAACTATGGGGAGTTTTCACTAGTCTTCAAATAAACTTGCAACATGGAGTGACATCAAGTTGCCTTTCAAATTGATATTTCTAGTGTAGTTCATATAAGGATGTGCCTCATTAGAGTTGTGATGTTTCCAAACTCATTCATTATATTTTGAAAGGAATTGGATGATCTCCATGTTTATATCTACAAGGAGACTAATTCTATAGCTGTTGGTTTAGACAGTTTGGCTTTCACTCTAGAGCCTTGTTTTGAATGCCAAGCGCGTGTGCCTTCTAGCATTTCTGTGTTGCAGAAGGTGTTATTGGGATTTTATTCCCCTGCTTGCTATTTTTCTTTTGTTATTTTGTTTCTCTTTCGTCAAAAAAGCTTTGAGAAGCTCTGATGGCTGAGCATGCGAGAAAAAAGAAATTAAAAAAAAGTGGATTAAGAGAGGGAACGAGAATTAGGTACTCTCCCTGTTTCAATTTATGCGTCTTAGTTTGAATATGCACAAAATTAAGAAAGAACGGAGGACTTTTAAATTTTGTGTTGTTAAACTAAAGATGTGTATAATGTACTAAAATATCCTTGAATCTTGTGGTCTTAAATATGCCATGTGAAAAGTTAGAGTTAAAGATTGACATTATTTCCTTATTAGTTCGTCTAAAAAAGATTGGCACCTTTCAATAGTTCCTCAATATGAAGCATTTATAGCAACACAAATACTATGACAGGTTTAAGGCCACAAGTATTAAAAGTTTTACAGCCACACAAATGCTATAACTTAATTAAGACCACATACCTCAAAAGTCTTCCCTTATTTATTAAAGTTTATACCAAGTCAAACTAGAACAATCTTTTTGAAATGAGGGGAGTACTAAATATAGAAAGAGGCATTCTTTTTGAAACAGACCAGGGGTGTTTGTGAAAAACCAAAAAATCAAATCAAACCAGTAAAAAAGCCGATCAAATTTAAATTGGTTTTGGTTTTACGCAATAAATAACCGGAAAAATCAAACCAAATTGACTATAGAAATAATCATTTAAAACTTATTATAGCACAAATATACACACGCACGTGCGCGCGCACGCACACACACTCACACACACATATATTAATTATTTTTTAGTTGGTTGTCTAATTATTAGCCTTTATATTAATCCAGTTCTTTGTCTTTAAATTCTAGTTTGATTGATAATTTTATTTTGCGAAGTACGAGAATCTATTTCGTGTTAAAAATAATTTGTCTTTAATTGAGTCCTCAAATTATCCATCACTATTTAATTTAATTATCATCAATATATTCTATCTTTGGTTTGTAATGTTATTTAGGACAAAGCCGCTGAGCACGCCCAACGCTTACCAAAAGGACTAGTGGTCATTGTAAATATAATCTGATTTAAGAGTTCGGAGTTGAATCCCACAGGAAATTAGCCTATTAACTACAACTATATGTCTTGTAAGAGTTCAACCAATTAATTTTCAGAAGTTGTAAATATCACTTCTTTGATGTTTTAATAACTAAAGGCAAGTAGTAAAAATGCAGTAAAAATATCACAATTAAAACAAAGTGTTATTAACAAGATTGATAAAGCCTAGAGTTATGATTTTTTCAATTGTCGGAATCCTCTCTGCTATGTTTACTATATTTTCGTCTAATTGTTCTCTATGGATTGTAAAGTAGGGCTGTGCATAATATGTTAATTACCGAATTATCATATCGTAACCGAAAATTTTGGTATATGGTATTCGATATTTTGGTATTTTGTATGGTATTTGGTTTAGGTTTTCAAAATAATTTGGTATTAGGTATGATTTTTGATACTTTAAAAAATAATACCGAAGTACCGATACCGTACCGAAACATATACTTAATTACAAATTACATATATTATTAATTAACATACGAAGTTACACAATACTTTTCTTTGAAAAGTATGTTGAGGTTGGTAGTAAAGCCCATGTACTTCTTTGGAAAAATGGAGGAACAACGTAGGATGCAGATTCTAATTCTTGCTCTCTAGGTTGTTAAGCAGTTTAGGATAATATTTCAATCGTTTTGGGGTGTTTCTTACTCCGTTACTCTTGTATTGTCGTTGCATATGTTGGATTAGTCCTTGTTGTATTCTCTAATTTCGATAATTAACTTTAAGCAAGTAATATGATATTTCCAATGATTAAATGTATTCCTTTATGTACCTTTTTTCTCTTAGTTGATACTTGATGGTTTTGGACAAAGATTTTGTCAACAGTCAGGTGAGCTTAGAACGTTTACATTGAGTACTTTAATTAAGAATGTTGCAGTTTATGGCTCTATGCACTAGTTAATATTCAAGCCAAATAAATCGAAATTACCAAATCGAATAAACCAAAACCGGAAGGAGAAAAGCTGAACCATACCGAATGTAATTAGGTATGGTATTGGTATAATATTTTAAACCGAATACCGAACCGAAATGACTAAATACCATACCGTACCAACCGGTGAAAACACCTAATTGTGAGCTCTTTGGTTATCCAAAATTCTCTTTGAAGCAACCCCGATAATATCTTAGAGTATTCTTCCGAACTAGCTAAGCTAACCTATTTTATTGCTCACGTTAATCACATCAAGATTTTTTCCTAAATCTATCTTTAAATTCTCCGTATTGATTAGTCTCATATATTAGGAGTGATATTGTTCAATAATTTTCTAATTATATACTCTTTCCCAAGCAATACACAACAAATAGGCACAACTAATTGATGGACATTCAACCAACTAGAATATGCATGTAGTTGAACACAAAGAAAATCAAAGGCAAAATTACATTCAAATATAACGGGAGTTCATCCTTGAAAAAGTTTAATCAACCTCTAGATAGAAATTTATCTATTCATGATCATGCTAACAATCATATTGAAAGCATTAATCTACAAACTATGAAGAATTGAAAGAAGAATTCATGTGATCCATTGCTTGCAATTGTTCCAGCCGTATTTCACTCTTTAAAACTTGTTTAACCTTTAGAAAAAACTAAGTTACTAAGGTATTTATATGCTAGGTTACAATTAGGGCCAAAATAAAAAATTCCTAAAGCCAAAACACCTCGGACCGTGGGTTTGGCGCGTCGCACCCATCTTTCTTCGCCCTGGAGCTCGCCTTCCACCGTGGGGCGCACCAAGTTTGGCGCTATAGGTCTTGCAAGGCGCCTTCTAAGGCGCCAACCAGAGCTTGCCTAGTGCCCTTTGGGGCCGGTGCTTTCATAGACTGGTGTCTGATGCAATATTAAACGTGGAAACAAGAAAACAAAGGATAAAAGTAAGACGCTCTATGAATTATCAAGACAACAAGTAGGAACTAGTCTAATTAACTTCTTGATGAAATCAACGAGTACCTATACTATATGAACGACTCTCAAGACAATGATTGTCTTGCAAATTGCTCGATCAAACAAAGGACCAAGTTCCATTTTGAATCACACCAAAATTGGACAAGTTAAAGTCACACGTTTGGGAGCACAAAGTGGGTGCCGAAAATTCTTCAATTTAATGTCGAAAACTACCACAAATAATGAGGTCTTTAGGCTTATATAGAATGAGCCTTGTTCTAAGCTAACTAGGAACATACAATTAACAAAAAGGCCACATATTTTCTAAGTAGCTAAAGTGTCACGTAGGACATGATAACAAGTAAGATTTAATGTCTTTCATAACTACACAACATTTACAACATAGCCACAAACATCACAATGTGCTTAGAAACGCTTGGCTCTTCTTCACCATCAAATGTGTATCATGAAGCTCTTTAGCTTGACTTCTCTTGAATGGTCTTGAAGGCTTATACGTATCATGATCAGGTTGACCTGCATCATCCTCCCCTTCTTAGGAAGATTTCGTCCTCGAAATCGAACCTTCTTCATCTTTCAAAGCAGCATAAGGAGTCAAGTCAGTGACATTGAATGTCTTAGAAACAACATAATCATCAGGCAGATCTATGACATAAGCATTATTATTGATCTTCTGCAACACTTGAAATGGTCCATCTCCTTGTAGAGCCAACTTCCCTTTCCTATGGTTCAGAAATCGTTCCTTGCGGAAGTGCACCCAAAATCGGTCATCTCTCTTTAAGTCCAGCTTTTCCCTTCCTTTATTCTTCTTGACCGCTACCTTGTCATAAGTATCCTCCAAAGTTTTCCTCACCTTAGCATGCAATTCGAGCAACGCGGCTGCCCGATTTTCTCCATCAATGCTAATAACTGTATCTCTCGGCAAAGGAACAAGATCAAGTGGTATCAAAGGATTAAAATCATAAACACATTCAAATGGAGTAATGCTAGTCATTCGATGAACAGTTCTATTATATGCAAACTCCATAATAGGTAATCAGTCAGCCCAAGTGCCGGACTTCCCTTTGGTCAAAGCCCGAAGAGGAGCTCCCAAGGTTCGATTAACAACCTCAGTTTGACCGTCAGTCTGTGGAAGATGTGATGTAGAAAACAACAATTTGGTGCTAAAGCACCCTACAAACACTTCCAAAAGTGACTCAAAAACTTAGCATCCCTATCACTAACAATAGTTCGAGGCACACCATGCAACTTTAACACATTAGCAATGAACAAAGAAGCAACATGTTGTGCATCATCACATTTTTTACAGGGAATGAAGTGAGCCATCTTAGAAAATATATCTACAAGCACATAGATGCTATCATGACCACCTCGAGGTCGTGGCAGCCCCATCACAAAATCCATCGAAACATCTACCCAAGGACTAGTAGGAACGGGTAAGGGAGTATACAAACCATGATTATTAGACCTAGACTTAGCTCTTTTACACTCAAAACACGCTCCACATACTCTCTCGACATCTCGCCTCATCTTAGGCCAATGGAACTGTTCCCCTAATATAGCTAAAGTCTTATCTACCCCAATGTGTCCCATCAAGCCCCTACAATGCGCCTCACGCACCAACAACTCTCGCCATGAGGACTCGGGTATGCAAACTCTCCCCTTCTTGAAAAGGTACCCATCATGCCACTGATACTTCTCAACCCGCTACCCCACTAGTTATGGCATCACACATGCTCTTATGTTTAGGTCATGCTCATACATAGTGTTAATACTCTCAAAACCCATCAACCTAGATGCTAACGTGATAGCCAAAGCAAACTTCCTAGATAGTGTGTCAGCTACTACATTCTCCTTTCCCTTCTTGTAATGAATTACGTAAGGGAAACTCTCAATGAACTCAACCCACTTGGCATGTCATTTATTTAGTTTCTCTTGACCTCTAAGATGTTTGAGTGACTCATGATCACTCCTAATTACGAATTCCTTAGGCCATAGGTAATGTTGTCAATGAGCTAAAGCTCTCACGAGGGCATACAACTCTTTGTCGTACGTAGAGTAACTCAAGGCAATCCCTTTCAACTTTTCACTAAAATAGGCAATAGGATTCCCATCTTGCATAAGAACACCTCTAATTCCCACCCTCGAGGCATCACACTCAATTTCAAATGCCTTACTAAAATCAGGTAACTGTAACAACGGGGCAGAACTAAGCCTACGTTTCAACTCTTGGAAGGCACCCTCTTGTGGCTCCCCCCACACAAAAGGCGTGTGTTTTCTCACCAACTCTGTGAGTGGTGCTGCTATGGTGCTAAAGTCTTTAACAAAGCGTCTATAGAAACTAGCTAGTCCATGAAAACTTCTAACATGCGAAACAGTAGTAGGAGTAGGCCAATCTCTAATAGCTTCAACCTAGATTCATCTACCTCAACACCATTAATACTTACAACAAATCCCAAAAATACAACTCTCTCCACACAAAAGGCATACTTCTTATAATTAACATATAGCTTTTCGGCTCTCAACACTTCAAACACTTGCCTTAAGTGATTAACATGGTCATCTAAACTTTTACTATAAATCAGAATATCATCAAAGTAGACAACCACAAACTTATTAAGAAACGGTTTAAGACATGATTCATTAATCGCATGAACGTACTAGGTGCGTTGAAGAGACCAAAAGGCATCACCAACCATTCATATAGACCAAACTTGGTCTTGAATGCAGTTTTTCACTCATCACCCGGTTTCATATGGATTTGGTGGTAACCGGACCTAAGATCAATCTTAGAAAACACACTTGAACCACATAACTCATCTAGCATGTCATCTAACCTAGGGATAGGATGACGATACTTTATCGTTATCTTGTTGACAGTTCAGCAATCAACATACATCCTCTAGGTGCCGTCTTTATTTGGAACCAAGATCATGGGTATGGCACACAGAATTAGACTCTCTCGAACTAGCCCCTTAGTCAATAGCTCATCCACTTGTCATTGAAACTCCTTAGTATCCTGTGGATTGCTTCGATATGCAGGTTTGTTCAGCATATGTGACCCCCGAACAAAGTCAATTTGGTGTTCTATCCCTTCAATGGAGGTAGTCCACTCGGCATCTCCTCGGGAAACATGTCCCTATATTCCTGCAAAACATTACTAACAACACTAGGCAAAGGGTGAACGTTAGTAGAAACTTTATCGTCACACTCAACCAAATCAGCTCCCTTATCTTCCTCAATCTCCCCGTCACTCTCCGCCTCACAAACAGTACCATCATGTTCAAGTCTTAAGGTAGAACTATCACTAGTTCCTTCGCCGACATTCTTCCAAGTACTAGCGGTTGTTTCAAGGTTCTCGATTCGGATACTAAGTGCCCTTACTTCAGTCTGAAGCCGGGTAAAGTAATGTCTGTCACAACCTTTTCTCGTTCCGTAGACATGTACTTGCAAAAGAAACAAGACTAGAGAATGTGTAAGGTTAGTAAAATTTTCTCTCTCTCTTTGAATGACTCTCGGGTTCACTCAATATTTCGGGTAGGATTTCGTAGTTGTCCTCAAATTGGCTTCCTCTAATTGATCAAGTTCCTTAGCGACCTTTCAAGTTCACACGTTCAATAGTTTCTTCGAGGTGAGTGAGTTTATGTGACTCGATAGGCGGACAACTTTTTAAGCGAGCACAAGAAGCCAAGAATTATCTACGAAAGTGGAAGTTCTGAGTTTTAGCACGAGGTCTTACAAGCTCAAAGATTAGTAAATACTTAAGTAGGAAATTACCTAAGATTACTAATTAGAATTAATGTAATCAAGAAAAAATTTCGAAATAGAAGAGATAAGGAAATTTTAGAAGCTTTCCCACTTTAGTTTGGAGAAGACCAATCATCTCTCCTTAGCCCTTAGGATTTTTGCCCCCCCTTCCTTTTCCAACCAAATTTCGCCCCTCTTCCTTGTCCAAATAGGTTTTCAACTTCTTGAAACTTCTCCCTTTTGGTTTGGGAGTTGTTTTCTTGGACTAGAATTAGGGTTTCCTATTCCTCCTCCTTTTCCTCCCAAATTCGGCCCTCTCTCTTCTCTCTTCACACGTTTTCAAGACCTTGCAAGAACAATCAAATTAATGTTCAAGAACTTCAAGAATGCAAGGAAGACTCGTTAAGAACATTTGAGGATGCAAGATCCTCTTCAAAAACTACGCAAAACTCTTCAAGAACTACAATTTTAATTCCAAGAACTTCAAGATTCTTGAGTTTCGCGTGACTACCTTTAAGAATTATAATTTTGGGCGTTCAAGAATTTCAAGACCTTCAAGATCAAACGTGCCCCTTCAAGATTCCAACTAGAGTTTCAAGATTTCAAGATTATCGGTTTCTAACGATCAAGAACTTCAAGAATCGGTTCAAGAACGTTTCTTTATTAATCAATCTTCAAGACTTTAATCCCTAGATGATTCAACAACTTCAACAACACAAATTTTCGGTTTTAGGGTTTCGAATTCTTTTTTTTTTTGTAACGTTTGTTTATCAAAAACGAAATTAACAAAAGAACCTAAAAACTAAGGCACGAAGAACAGGATTGGGATTGTAGAAACAAACCCGTTCCAAGCTCTGATACCAACTGATGCAATATTAAACGCGGAAACAAGAAAACAAAGGATAAAAGTAAGACGCTCTATGAATTATCAAGACAACAAGTAGGAACTAGTCTACTACCTTCTTGATGGAATCAACGAGTACCTATACTATACGAACGACCCTCAAGATAACGATTGTCTTGCAAATAGTTCGATAAAATAAAGAAACAAGTTCAATTTTGAATCACACTAAAATTGGACAAGTTAAAGTCACACGTTTGGGAGCACAAAGTGGCTGCCGAAAATTCTTCAATTTAATGTCGAAAACTACCACAAATAATGAGGTCTTTAGGCTTATATAGAATGAGCCTTGCCCTAAGCTAACTAGGAACAAACAATTAATAAAAAGGCCACAAATTGGCTAAGTAGCTAAAGTGTCACGCATGACATGATCACAAGTAAGAATTAATGTCTTTCATAACTACACAACATTTACAATATAGCCATAAACATGACTATGTGCTTAGAAACGTTTGGCTCTTCTTCACTATCAAATGTGCATCATGAAGCTCTTTAGCTTGACTTCTCTTGAATGGTCTTGAAGGCTTACACGTATTATGATCAGGTTGACCTGCATCAGTCGTGGTTCCTCTCGTACTCCACTTTGTTGTCTTTGATGTCTCTTTGTCCAATTTTCTTTTCTCTCATTCTCAAATAATCCTACACACAAAAATAACCCAATTAAATGCAAATATAGCACAAATTATTAATATTTACAAGTAAAGTATAGGGTAAATGTTGATATCAATTGTAACATATTAGTCTTGCATCAACAGACCATACTTAAAGGTCACTCGTCCTTGATTCACCCAAAAATATGACACCTCACGGCATTGCACTTTCTAAGCAACTATACCCCTGACCATGATTAATAACAACAATTAAGCTTTAATATATGCATCCAATAAACACTTCCCATAACTCATGCCAACTTTCAAAAATATTCAAAACATGAACAACATGCCCTTAACAATCATAGCCTCGAAAACTAACTCAATATCACAATACACTCAAGGCTTGGATACTCAACCTAATAGAGAAGTCTAATAATGTTGCCTATTCACTGCGATACCATGTTCCCTCATAATAAAATCACACAGAATAAGAAATTTACAAATCCAAATATGATGGTCAAAGATATTTTAAGGACTTACACATATGAGAAATCACTTACTCTCTGAAATAAGTCATGTGCAGTCAAAAGATACCATAGGTTTTCCTATATGTAAATCTCTACTAATGTAAGCGGGCCACTCGGTCTAAAATCAACTAGAATTTTATTATGGTTATAATGTGAGCTAAGGAACGGGCATATAAATATATGTAAGTATATGTGCTAAGCCTCCTAAGCACTTCAAAACATCACATAGTCAATTTTAAGCGCAAAATTTCTTAAATCCACTTCAAACATCACAATTAAGATCACCCCAAGATATGTTCCCTCTTTCTTTAAGCACCACTATAACTCACGCTCAATAGCAAGGGTACACTATATTTATTTCTTTTGCAACATCGTTTTCTTCTCTTTTTTTTTTTCAACATTTTTTTCTACCTTGTTTTCTTTTTTTTTCCTTTTCTTTTTGCCCTCCCCGCTAGCGGTATTTTCTTAATGATACAAGTGCACCTTTCTTTATTTTTTTAGTTCCACTCAACCCTAAGTTCTCTCCTTCCTTCTGTCTAGCGCTTCTTTTTGAATTCAAGTGTTTTAAGAGGTAAAGTGTTCAAACTCAATTAAGAACAAAAGAGTATAAACTTATAGTATGGGTGTCAAATAAAAGGTTTATAGGCTCAAAATGGTTAACTAGGAATAATTTTATTTGTGCTAAGAAATAAAGTTTAAAAAGATCAAAGTAAGCCTAGCATCATTTTCAAATTGAGCAACACATAGGATTTTGCTTCAATTAACATTCCGGGAAAGTTCTAGATTCAAATGTAATACACGGAATATACTAAGAAGTCACTTCATACATTGGAATATGAATCACTAAGGACGGTCACATTCCAATTTTCAAATCAAACAAGTATTCATAAAACCAAGAGATATATCAACCATTAAGCATAACACAAACACGAGCCACGCAAACAATCCATATGAGTCATAATGCATGCTATCCATTTTTATCAAGGCATCATCATATATTTAAAATAAAGGAAAGGTGAAACACATGCCAAAGCCTAAGTGTGCTACCATCAAACAAGTCAAAAGGCACTTAAGACTCACGTTCTTCTTCCTTTTTTATTTCCTAAATACTACTATAACATAACTACCCAGTTCAAGTTACATCTCATGAAAAAGAATCGAGGGACCAAAAAAAACTAGGAGGATTATTACTATTTAAAGAAAACAAAAAGACATGTTTTTGTATTAATTTATTTTCTAATACTTTTTGTATTTTTATTTAGATTTTAATCACTCAAGGAGATATGTCCTCGAAAAAAGTCCAGCCTTTTTTTTTTATAAATATTTTATAAATATCTTTGATTTTTTTCCTTCAAATTAAGCTCCTAATAAATACTATACTAGTGGTTTTACTACTCTAAATGAGCAACCTAAAACAATAAACAAGAAGCTAACTATAAAGTAAACAAGAAGCTATAAATCAAAAATACGAAGCTAACATTGTTACTAATATAATCCTGCTATAATTCGAAGAGAGTCTCCCACTCTACAAAATGCATTCTACTCAATACATAATCAAAACAAAATTAGCAAGCGTCGACAAGAAACTCCCTGGTCGATCATCAATGTCGTCGCCCTCATCGAAGAAGGTTCTGCCTACCTCCTCCCAGTCATCAACCTCCTCTCTAAGATCCTCATCTCCATCATCAGCATATTCTTCAACCCGCTCCTCCTCGTGATGAACCGAATGCTCAGGAGTGTTAATATTCTCATCAGAGGGTACATCCTGGACATCAACAATCCCAACCAATCTTTGGGCATGTGCATTGAGTGGAAATCACGCATTCAATTGCGTTCGCTCCTTTGAAGTAGCAGGAATACCTCTAATATGCAACTGCAAATCTAGCATCCCGTAGGAATAAGCCATGAAGCTATCATCACGATCCTATCGCGTGACAATATCCAAAGAAGACCCATCATCCTCATCATTCTCGCAGATACTAGTGATGTCTGTGGCTCGGGGCACAACCAGAATCATCATATCAAAGTCGGGCTTCTCATCTACCGCCTCAACCGTTAAGTACTGTCTCAATAAATTAATAAAGAATAGCCTATCAACTCTATTACTCCCTCTAACCTGAGCCATCTGGTGGCGCATCAGCTGACCACAAATACACAAGGCAAACCCTTAACCTCGTGTTCACCCAGCCTCAACCAAAATTTGGCAATGTTGTTGAACTTTTTCTTTGGTAAGGTAATAGGGTTGTGAGTTCTTTTGTCGTGTAGCAACAAAGTGGACAGCACACAGGGTGTGTAATATCTCTAGGACAACTAGTCAATAAAATTGCACAAAGGTGCATGCGAAACATTGGATGCTGCCAAATGCCTACACAATGCACTAGCAGAATTGTTGATCATCTTCCCTCAAATAGACACCAACTGCTCTTCATCCTGAAGATTCCATCCAGCATAGAACTCCCTAATCAAGTTGAAATTTTCTTCTCTTGGGATCTTAAACACAAAGCTCAAACCCAAGTCCTAAACAGTTTTCCAAATTTGAGGTGTCTTCAACCTGTGCTCCTCAACAGCTAAATAAGGGTGATATCTCTTTGGACGACACTTTATATACCATGCTCTGCCAGAAGTCGCTACACTCTTAATCCCATACTCTCTCTCACCCCTTGCTTGTGGTGGTACTGTGATGGAAGTGGAAGCCAGTCGCTTTCCTTTACTTTGTCTACCAGAGTTAGACTCAGTTCTATTCCTCTTCTCCGTGGAGGTGCGTTGAGGCATCTTTTACTTTTGACATGGCCTTGGCCTTTGGTGGGGCTTTAGCCTGAGGTGTGGGGCACACCATAGTTGAATACCTATCATCACACCAAATATCATTTCATGAACTCAGAGATATAGCGTAAATGGGTCATAACAACCCCACATTTAAAATTTCACCCTATGATAATGCAAAATACCATGGGTTACTCAGACTTCACCACGTTCCATTAATCACAATAACATTAATAATTTCAGGCGCTTCACTAGCAAGCCAATAATTTTAAGCATACTTTATCAATTTACCCTGGCTCCATTGAGACACCCCACACTTTAATTTCAAGTTCATCATGCTCACATAACATAAGTAAATAAATCTCGGAGACTTGGACTACAATTGGGACTAAAATTGCCTTTGAGGCTTTTATCAAACACCTAATACGCATTATTTTTGTGTGAGTTTCTTTGTGGGTGAGGGATTGCATCACTCCCCCAAAACGGCTTGGGAATCGAGTGTGTAATAACTTTTAATCAACAGGAATTCCTATCGGGTAGGAGGGGCTGGGAGAAATTTTATTATAACTTCACCATTGTTGCACCTAGCAAAGCTTACTAACTTACAATGTTATTTTACCATTAAGAGAGATAATAGAGTTAAGAAGGATATGAAGCATACCTTGTTGAGATGAAGAGGTGAATGAGCTAATTGAACGATGTGGGAAAAGTGCTAGTGTGCGTACGTGTTGGTATTGGTATTGGTTTGGGATAGAGAAAGATTGGCAGGCGCTTTTTTGTTATGGGGGAATTTTGGGAGGAGGGTTGAATGCCTTATGGGCATAGGGTTTATATCTGGGGGTGAGGTGGGTTAGTTCTAGAGGGATTGGGGTGAAAGGTAAAAGGAAAAAGAGTTAGGGGACTTACTTGGGCCTTAGCGCGTTTGATGGCGGAAGGCAGTGTGAGAGGCACCGTTTGAAGAGTGCAAGCTGCAACGTGAAGGACAACACGCCCAGCTTGGCATGGCTGACATGTCGAGACGGGCTATGAGGTGCTGAGTGTTTGGCGCGAGGCAGGACTATAGCGACGTGTTTTCGGCTCTAGGCTTCATGAGATGCGCCAAATGGGTGCTTTCTTACCCATTTTTCAATCATTTGCATGCTCTCACCCCTTGCTGTGATATTAATCACATCTTTTCTTGGAGTAGCTCCCATACCTATCAAAACACGTGAAATTCACATAAACTACCTCATTATCCTACATATCAAAAGAAAAACCAAGACTAAACTATATCTAAACTACAATTAGGTTGCCTCTCAAAAAGAGCCTTAGTTAACGTCATGTTATGACGAATACGACATAACCATGGGCTACCTCCCAGGAAGCGCATAATTTAATATCGCAGGACGACTCAGGCTAATCCACCTCACGGATCCTCCAAATAAATGGTTGAGTCCACTTTCACTTCCTCCATCATGCCTTGATAATGTTTCAACCATTATCCATTGACTTTAAACTTACGTTAGCCCTTTCTCGATTCAATTTCAACTGCTCCAGCATTATGCATCTCTTCCACGCGAAACTGTCCAAACCATCTTGACTTTAATTTGTCCGGAAACAACCTCAGTCTCAAATTGTATAACAATACCAAGTTTCCAGGGCTAAAATTTTGCTCCAGAATGTTCTTCCCATGCATCATCTTCTTTGCTCTTCGTATAACCTCGTGCTCTCAAAATCATTATAACTGACACGGCCCAAATTCCACCAAGTCGTAGTGGCACCTAACCCGACCCGCTAGGTAAGCCAAACAGTATAAGTCAGTATTATAACGAGAAAACATTAATATATTAATAAAATACAACAAACTTCAATACAACTATCCAAAGGACTGGTAGTACAAGTCATGAGCCACTATAATTTAAATTTTACAAAGTTGTCATCTGTTTGAAGGTTACATAAATAGAAATAAGGTCCTAATCTACTATAAATAAATGGTAGCTCGAATTTGGGATAGAACTACAACTTCAATGCCTGCCTTCGTCATCCACAACAGCTCAACTCCAAGAATCTACATGCAAGGTGCAGAAGTGTAGTATGAGTACAACCAGCCACATGTATTCAGTAAGTATCTTGATTAACCTCGGAGAAGTAATGACGACGTTTTAAGGTCAAAAGATACTCACTTTGCAGAACCTGTGCAGCTCAATAACATGTACAACACAGAGAAAAATATTCCAAAAAGATAGTTATGGAATAAAGAATATCAACAGTAAAGGTGCCCAACATGATCTTATTCCGTACCAATTGCCAAATAACACGTTCAAGAGAACCTTTCAAAATCTAGTACATCTATGCATGATGACAATTTCCTTTTTTGCATCAATCCGTTATGCTACCAACAACTCAACAAAACATGAGATATCAACTCAATACGGGCAATTTTATTTTGGAAATCAAATCGTCTAATTACAATATAGGCATATATTTGCATGTTAGATGCCACGTAAGAACATGTGAAATGCACGACAAATCATAATGAAATCACTTTTATAATCAAGATAATACTCGGTTTTGCCAAAAAATCATCAAGTAGAAACACAATAAAATGACGCCTCGTGCCACATTTCTGTCACAACAACAATATCCAACTTTATCGCTCCGCCCTAACACAATCGCACGGCAAAGACCTCGTGCCATGTCCAACCGTATTGCTTTGCCCTGACACAAGCACATGGCAAAGACCTCGTGCCAAAATATAAATCACACTCGTACGACAAAGACCTCATGCCACAATATAAATCACACTCGCACGGAAAAGACCTCGTGTCACAATATAAATCACACTTGCACGGCAAAGACCTCGTGCTACAGTATAAACCACACTCGCACGACAAAGACCTTGTGCTGCAATATAAACCACACTCGCATGGCAAAGATCTCGTGCAATAATATAAATCATACTCGCATGACAAAGACCTCGTAGTACAATATAAATCACACTCCACGGCATAGACTGCGTGCCACAATATGAACCACACTTGCATGGCGAAGACCTCGTGCCACAATATAAATTACACTCGCATGGTAAAGACCGCATGCTACAATATAAATTTACTTGCATGGTAAAGACCCAGTTCCGCAATATCATCATAATCATTTCGCTTCTCAAAACAAAGAGAGAAGTTTTTATTGAATCGTAATTTTCTCACGATTGGGTGGGTGTGAAGTGTACTGAGGTTAAGGTACAATACCGAGCTCGAGATGTTAGAAGGTGCAAAATCAATGGGTGTAGGAGCTAGTCGCTTATTTTTTTCGGTATGCTGCTCCGCTCGCAGAGCGAATGAACATAAGTCAAACCGAATATGAGGAGGAAAGTGAGATCGTTGTCCGATCTTTATCGTCGAATCCCCAAATGTGCATCTTCGAGTGTTTCAGCCGATCCTCTATCTCCCAGTATCAATATTTCGGCTGCGCACATTCATTTTTTAGTTCAATTTGTAGTCAATATGTTCTATGCAAAAAGGAACAATATGTCCACAAGTGCCATAATCACAACAACGCAAGATAACAAATTATCATCAAGAGGAATATCCTCATAACTCATCAATAAAGAGCATAAGGACATAATAACAATAAAAATATAGGTAAGGCATGACTACAGCTAAATAAATTACAGCAACCAAGTTCATGTAGTTATACAAAGAATCACATATATATCACAGAGTGCACACGTCCGAACCGAGACACAACACAATAACAAGTACGAACATGTGTTCATAATATACGTGTATCTATCTCCGAGACAAGCTTAACATAATTCTTAAGATTAATTCATCATGTTATAACAAGACACCAATAGTCTTATCATTAGTTCTGACCTGGTTATTATGCTCATGTAGTCAATTAATTAAAAATATTCAGAATCAAGTAGATCACACAGCCAAATAAGGTATAGATTAATCTAAAATATACCCCGAGCATGAATATCCATGGCACATGTATATACACTCGTCACCTCATATATACATCACCCTTGCATGAAGCAAGCAATACCAATTAGTAGGAAAAATTCCCTCAACAAAAGCTAGGCAAGGCACTTATCTCAAATAAGCCAAATCAATACTCTAAAAATGACTTCTCACTTGAATCGACCTCTGAACGACTCAAATCTAGCCCAAATTAACTAAATAACATCAAATAGTGCCATAGGATTCAAACCCAAACGATAAAGGTCAAATCTTTAATCAAATAATCAAGGTTAACGAAAAACTCAACCCAAGCCCATTTCCCAGAACCTGGCAAAACTCACAAATCCCGAATACAAATTCGAATACGAGTCCAAATATACAAATTTCATCTAAAACCAACTCCAAATGGGGTCCAAATTTCCATTTTACACTTTAGAAAAGTTTTGTCAAAAATCCCAATTTTTTTCTTTCAGACTTACCAAATCAAATGCTGAAAATCAAGGACGAAATCATGAATAATAATTAAATATGAGTCAAGAACACTTACTTAAATACAAGTGGTGAAAATCACCTAAAATATCACCTCAATGCGAGCTCCCAATCTCAAAATATGATAAAATGAGCTCAATGTCCCAAAAATGATATCTTAAAACACTGCCCAGTTATACACATCGCGATTGCAAAATAGCCTTCGCGATTGAGAAGCATAAAGTAACGCTGCCTAGGAAAATGCTCTATGCAATCGTGTCTTGGCCACGCGACCGCGAAGTAACTAGCGTGAACGTGATAGCCAAATCCTCCACCTTACACAAACGCGAACCATCACCTCGAATGTGATGCAAAAATCACCAGCTGCGCAACAACCTTCAACGCCATCACGTAGCTTCACCTATGATTGCAAAACACATAAGGTGCACCAGAAAGTAGCATTGCAAGCACAGCCAAAAATGATCTAAAACCACTCCGAAATCACACCCGAACCCCTGACCCCATCCAAATGTACCGACAAGTCCAAATACGTTATAGAAACTTATCCAAGAGCTCGAAATATCATAAATAATATCAAAACGAAGAACCGAATACCAAGATCATTCTCTTAACTTCATAAACTTCAAACTTCAACCCAAGCGTCCGAATCCTACCAAACCACTCGGAATGAAACCAAACTTTGCACATAAGTTTCAAATGACAAACGATCCTATACCAAGTCCTGGAATAACAATCTGAACCAGATAGACACAAAGACAACTCTCGGTCAAACTTATAAAATTTTTAAACCTTTAAATTGCCAACTTTTGCTTAAAATATCCTAATCAACCTAGGAACCTTTAAATCTAAATCCGGACATAAGTCCAAAATTATTATACAAACCTATTGGGACCATCAATACATGAATTAGATGTCGTTTACTCAAAAGTCAAAGTTTGGTACTCTTCCAACTTGAAGTTTCCAAATTAAGAATTATTCTATCAAAATCAATTTCGAACCCTGCGAACATCAAAACCAACCATATACGCATGTCATAATACACCCTATGGAGATAATCAAGACCTCAAACCACCGAACGAAATATCAATGCTCGAAATGACCAGTTGGGTCGTTACATTCTCTCCCACTTAAACATACGTTTATCCTCAAATGTACCAAAAGTCATTCCAAAGCCATCAGATTACTGTATAAACTCACCATACACGTATACATGGGTGATCTGATGTCACCTCAAACCATATAAGCCCGTCAACACAACCTAACTGAAGGTTCTTTCTCTAACTTTAGTCCATAAATCTTAGAACCTAATCTCCAACTTCAGAATTCCTTATAAGACCCGATTCTCATATCCATACACCGTATAAGTCTAAACAAGTTACATCAATCCTAACCATATCCCAAGATATAATCACACAATATACCATATAACTCATGTACTAATAGTAATATCTTCTGTCCACAAAAGTTGCTCATTACTGACCCGGTATCGGTAACAAACCACATATCAAATAAAACCTTATTCCAAATATTCACAACACTGCTAATAATGTAAGAAACATGTAGAAACTCATAGCCATTCACCCAATCAACAAGTCGTGGAGTTCTCTCGCCCGATAAGAACCATTGCCAAACTCTAAGCTATTTAATGACATTCTTACCAAACATACCTTATCTAAGTCCGATTCCAAAGATTCTTGGTCCAACAATGTCATCTCACCCAATACAAGCTATCCAATTGATAAGACACACCAAATGCCACCTAGTCACATATGGTGAAATTCGTGCACCCAACAAGCACCAACTCGAATATAAACAAAGATGGAAGGAGAGCCAAATAAGAGAACCACCCGACAAGTTTAACAAATACCACCACCACAAAGCACAACACTATAAATCCATATCTCAAGGGGGAAGCAAAGCACACGATGTAAGCACAAAGAAATATGTCCTATAATAACTCCGTTGCGGCATGTTGCCCGATCTAAACATACCGATCTGCATGGAATATTCATCTAGACATAACGCTCACAATCAATAGCCATATGTGTATCAACAGCAAATGCGTGAAGTGCATGGCCATAACCATGGAGAAACACATAACACAATATACCACAAACAGCAAAAACACAGCTAAGGTGAAATAAACAATTAAAAACCCTAGGATCCATCTCTCGAATCTCGTCACAAGGCCCAAACAGAACCACATCTTGTGTGTGAATAGATGTAGTATCACAATCCATTATAGCATATGAGTGTAATGCATGAAACATATCAGGACATGAATAAGGTCAAATCTAGTCGCTGGCACACCCTCACCAATAGCTTTACTGAATAAACAAACCCGATCCGATATAGAATACACATTCTCATTAGGCCAAATGGTCCCCCAAAACAATCCCGATCATCCTAAAATAGGTAAATAACCTTCCAAAAGTCCATCTATCTGTAACACATACAATCGGCTATGTAACCCTTAACACATCTTTGCAACCGCAATCAAGGAATAATCTGCCTCTGAGAACTTCCAGTCTCTAAACCTCAGGAACAAAGGAAACTATACATACGATCCCTACTCCACTGCTCAATGACTCACATATCACTCATACACAATCATCTCACAGAAAAATACTCATATAAATCTTCTGTGCCATGTAGCAAAACCTAAACATCAATAGTCAACAATAATGCGGTTTCTATTATACTAGCGGATCATCCCACAATGCATCTACTGTCATACTCACCCTACTCAGGCGATATAAGATAATGCTAACATCCTTTTAAACATATGAAATCTCCTATGCCATCTGAAACTCATGACCTTCATTTCGAAACTAAATCGCAGCTTTGGGTATGAAATCTCAATCCCACATGGTGCACCACCTTTATCATGGTAACAGGTGAAAACACGAAAATCTCGTGATCGACTCTGAATCAAAAGTAAGATAAACACTCCATCAACCAAGAACCTTCCACTTAACTCAATCCAGGAGACCATCACAACACGCAACAAATTTATACCCGTGGAGAATATCAACCTCGAGCCATGGTCAAATCTGCCATGAACTCTACGATACCCATTAGCACATAACCAAGTCATTAGAACTAAATTCCTCTAAATCAACTAAGTCATGTAGACTTCTCAAACCAAAAGTACCCAAACATGAAAATGCATGTGCTGAAGAACCCTTTAATTAATCTGAAACTGTTTTTGCATCTCTCTAATACTACCATGTAGAGTTAATAATGATATAGAAGTACCTCAAGTCTAGACATCATCTAATATATATCTCAAGTCCTAGCCATACACAAATTAGAAAATCCTTAAATACCAGAATCTTCAACCCATCGAACCTTCTCAATAGTCATCCACTCCGCTCCAATCTCCGATGCATAGCCAATGCGCACCGAACAACCTGTTCTCCACCAACATATTAATATCCAAAAGAAGCAAAAAAGTGATCTATTTTCCTTGCACACTACATCCGCAATGAATATCAAACTCGAATCATGCCAAGATTTCCATATACCTACAAAGTAAAGTACACCATGCCTCCATCAAATCCCTTGCTCGAATCATCCACAAAGTCATCCTCTCCAAGGCATAACTAATCCACAAGCGCCCCTTAGTACAAAAACTGATATAACACATGCCCACGCGATCCGATTGTTGATAGTAAACTTTCCCTACTTGGCTCGAAACCATAGAACACATAGTCTACAACCCATAGTACTCTTCCTTCATAGGTGCCCCTACCTCGCACTATTAATCAGCTGAATACTCCATAAATTCATGTAACATTAGTTATGAAACACTCCAAAGACTCTGCCAAGTGCTTACTCATCCTTATGACAGTCGTGCCATCTTCGTCAAGCGATCCAAACTCTGATCGCAGTACATATATCCCACTGGGTAGAAGGAAATCTCTTCATAGAATCCCTCATAAGAATCACACAACCTCAAACCTTCTAGCAGGATATAATCCACCTCCTTAGCCTCCAACTGATATCTCTCTATGGCCTTACTGCAATCATAACCACTATGCAATCAATCCTCTTGAGTCCGTACACATTAACCGATATAAGAATCTGCTTTTCTCAGAAATGAACAATTGAAAGATCTACCGACACATCCACATCTAAGCTTGGATAACACATCAAGACGATAATCAAGCATCAATAGCCCCCGTAGTCCATTCGCAACATCACAAGCCATCGATACATAGCTGATACCGAGTGCGCAACATCATATACGAGTGAATAGGTAGAATCAAAGATACAAGCTTCTAGCTGAAACAAGGTCGAACAATAAAGAAATACATAAGATAAGTTTACTAGATGCCTTGTAGGCTCTTGAAGATAGGTATAGACGTCATCATACCAATCCACAAGACTCTACAAGACACTTGCTCATGACTCTTAGAACCTATGAACCTAGAGTTCTAATACCAACTTGTCACAACCCAAAACCCCATCAAGTTATGATAGCACCTAATCCAACCCTCTAGGTAGCCAAACAATATAAATCACTACTATAATGAGAAATCATTAATATATTAATAAATTGAAACAAAATTCAATACAACTATCCCAAGGAATGATAGTACAAGTCATGAGCCACTATGATTTAGATTTACTAAGCTACTAAAAGAATACTTACAACATCAGTTTAAAGGTTACATAAGCAAAAATGAGGTCCTAATCTACCATGAACAAATGGTAGCTCGAATCTGGGACGCAACTACAACTTTAATGCATGCCTTCGTCATCCACAACATCTCAACTCCAAGAATCTGCACGCAAGGTGTAAAAGTGTAGTATGAGTACAACCGATCCTATGTACTCAGTAAGTATTTTGACTAACCTCAGAGTAGTAGTGACAATATTTTTAAGTCAAAAGGTACTCACTTTGCAAAACATGTGCAGCTCAATAACATGTACAACACAGAGTAAAATTTTCCAAAACGACAGCTATGGAACAAAGAATATCAATAGTAAACGTGCCCAACATGATCCGATTCTGTACCAATTTCCAAATAATACATTCAAGAGAACCTTTAAAAAATCAAGTACATCAATGCATGCTGACAATTTCCTTTTTCGCATCAATCTGTTACGCTACCAACAACTTAATAAAACATGAGATATCAACTCAACAATAGAGGCATAGGTTAACATGTTAGATGCCACGTAAGAACATGTAAAATGCACGACAAATCATAAATAGTTCACTTTCATAATCAAGATTGCAAGCTCAGATTGAAGCGAGTTTTGAGGCGCTTTTCACTACTTGGATTGGGGTAGATATTCTTGACTCATATTTGATGATTATTCATGATTCCATCGTTGGTTTTTAGTTCATGATTTCATCTCTTTAGTTCATGAAATCATGACTAGTTCATGATTTCATGTCTTTAATTCTAACCTTGTTACTATACTCATATAGTTATTAATTAAATAATACATAGATCAAGTAGATCACACAACCAAACAAGGCGTAGAGTAATCTAAAATCTACCCCGAGCATGAATACCAATGACACATGTGCATACGCTCGTAACCTCATATATAAATCATCCTCACATATTGAAAACAATACAAATTAGTAGTAAAAATTTCCTCAACCAATTCTAGGTAAGACACTTATCTCAAACAAGCTAAATTAATAACAACAAACCCGAATGATAAAGATGAAATCTTTAATCAAATATTCAAAGTAAACTAAAAAGTCAACTCGGGCCAGCTTTGGAGTTTTGTCAAAAATCCAAATAATCCAAATAGTGAAAAGCACCTCAAAACCCACTTCAATCTGAGCTTGCAATCTTAAAATATGATAAAATGAGCTCAAAGTCCTGAAAATGATACCTTATAACACTGTCTAGTTATACACATGACATGGAATAGCCTTCGCGATCACGAAGCACAAAGTAACAGTGCCTTGGAAAATACTCTACGCAATTGCGTCTGAGCCCTGCAATTATGAAAGCCAATGAACCATAGAACCACAAACACGAGCCTCTCACACAAACATGAAAGACAACGAGCCAACATGCCTCTAGCAACACTCTGCAATCCCGAAGTAATTAACACGAACGCGATAGCTAGCTCCACCACCTTACGCTAATACTAGCCATCATGGCGAACACGATGCACAAATCGCTAGCTGGACAACAACCTTATACGCGATCGCGTAGCTTCACTCGTGATCGCGAAACACATTAGGTGCATCAGAAATCATCATTGCAAGCACGACCAAAAATAGTCCAAAACTATCCCAAATCACACCCGAGCCCCAAGACTCTGTCCAAATATACCAACAAGTCCAAATACATTTTCCAAACTTATCCAGCAGCTCAAAACACCATAAATTACATCCAAACCAAGAATCAAAGACCATGATCATTCTCTTACTTTATAAACTTCAAACTTCAACACAAGCGTCAAAATCCTACAACTTGAAATGAAACCAAACGTTAAAAATAAATTCTAAATGATAAAATGAACCTATTCTAAGTATCATAATAACAATTCGAACCCCATAGTCAAAAAGTCAACTCACGATCAAACTTATGAAATTTCTAAATCTTCAAATTGTCAACTTTCACTAATAAAAGCCAAACCAAGCTAGGGACCTTCAAATATAAATTCAGACATACCCTTATGCACAAAATTACCATTTGCATCTATTGGGACCATCAAAAAATGAATTCGAGGTTGTTTACTAAAAATTCAAACCTTGGTCAACTCTTTCAACCTAAAGCTTCCAAATTGAGAATCATTCAATCAAAGAAATTCCGAATCCTACGAACATAAAAAACAACCACATACATATGTCATAATACATCCTATGGAGTTACTCAAAACCTACCAAATAGAATACCGATGCTGAAAATGATCGGTCGGGTCGTTACAATAAGGGAACTCATAGAGCTCGTGCAACTTTGTGACTCTACTTGTACCCGCGACATCAAAATCAAAATTTAGTTGCCTCAATGCCCATAAAGCTCTATGCTCTAGCTCAATAAATAAGTGACATACCTTCCCAATAATAATTTATACGGCGATATGCCAATTGGAGTCTTGAAAGCAGAGCGGAAAGCTTAGAGTGCATCATCATACTTTATGTCCAAATTTGTTCTTGTAAAATTTACGGTCGTCGTCAACACATTATTTATCTCTCTATTAAACACCTCTACTTGCCCACTTGTTTGCGGGTGATAAGGGTGGCAACCTTATGGTGAACGCCATATTTTTCTAACTACTTTGCGAAAGCTCGATTGCAGAAGTGGGTGCCTCCATCATTGGTTATTGACCTTGGAGTGCCAAATATGGTGAAGATTGTCTTTCTCAAAAAGGTAATGACCCCCTTTACATCATTCGTAGGGAGTGTCACAACTTCCACCCATTTCGAAACATAGTCCACAAATATAAGTATGCACTTGTTGCCATATGAGTTGACAAAATGCCCCATTAAATCTATTCCCCAAATATCAAATACGTCCACTTCCTGAATTGGATTCATGGGCATCTCATGGGGTCGAGAAATGCTTCCAGTTCTTTGGAATTCATCATAGACCTTTACCCAAAAGTGTGCCCCGTTGACTAATGTCGGCCAATAAAAACCCAACTCCAATACTTTTGCAGTTGTCCTTACTTCTCTAAAATAGCCACCATACGGGGACGCGTGGGATGCTTGCAAAATAGAAAACTGGTCTGTCTCAGGGATACATCTCTAGATTATGTTATCAATACAACTTTTAAACAAATGAGGCTCATCCCAGAAAAGAACTTTTTCTTTTGTACAGAGGACAAGTCATAGGGAACAATACCACTAGCCAGGTAGTTTGAAATGTCTTCATACCATGGCGCTACCTCTAGGCTTGTTTCTAATAGTTGCTCGTCTGGAAAGGTCTCCAATATTTCTTCCACCTCAATGTTCTTTTTTGATCCTTCAAGCCTGGACAAGTAATTAGACACCTGATTCTCTGTTCCCTTTCGGTCATGAAAGTTGAATTATTATAGAAGTAGCACCCAATGAATCAGGCGTGGCTTCGAATCCCTCTTCTTAATCAAGAACTTAAGAGCAACATGGTCAGTATAAACTATTACCTTTGAGCCTATCAGGTATGACCTGAACTTGTCGAATGTAAACACCTCTTATAATATTACTTTTTCCCAGGTCATAGTTTAGTTGAGTTGTGCACCATTTAGTGTTCTATTACCACAGTAGATCGGGTGCATAACTTTAAATTTTTATTGTCCTAACACTACTCTTATCGTATAGTCACTTGCATCGCACATAAGCTCAAATGGTTATTCCCAATCTGGTGCAATGATGATGGGTGCGACCACCAATTTCTTCTTCAGCTCCTTAAATGCCAACTTGCAATCATCTAAAAACACAAAGGAGTGATCTTTTTACAAGCAATTTACATAAAAGGTTATAAATTTTAGAGAAATATTTTATAAATATCTTGAAGAAACCGGCATGACCAAGAAAACTTCTTATGGCCTTTACCGAGGTGGGGTGGTGGCAATTTTCCAATCAAATATACCTTCATCTGGTCAATCTCAATACACGGTGCCCCAAAACTATACCTTCCTCTAATGACACCATTTCCAATTCAACATCATATTTGTCTCTATACACCTTCTTAATACTCTTTTCAAATTTCTCAGACATTCATCAATTGAATTCCCTACCACGGAGAAATCATCCATGACAACTTTCATAATATCTTCCACTGTATCAGCAAACATGGCTATCATACATATTTGGAATGTGGCAGGTACATTACATAGGCCAAATGGTATTCTCCGAAAGGCGTAGATACCGTATAGGTTTGTGGACGATATTTTCTCTCTATCCTCAAGGGCGATGGAGATCTAATTGTTCCACGAGTATCCATCCAAGAAGCAAAAATGGGACCTTCCTGCCAACTTATCCAACATTTGATTAATGAATGACAAGGGAAAATGGTCATTTCAGGTGACTTTATTCAATTTCTTGTAATCCATGTAGATTTGCCAACTCATGACTGTTCTCTTGAGATCAAATCATTATTCTCATTTTTCACTACAGTTATCCCACCCCTTTTCGGAACACATTGAACTGTGCTAACGTAATTGTTGTCGGAGATGGGGAAGATGGTCCCCGTATTAAACCACTTGATCACCTATTTTTTTACCACTTTCTTCATATTCAGGTTCAACCTTCTTTGATGTTATTTGAAAGGTTTGTGTCTATCTTCCAGTAGAATCTTTTTCATACAAAAGGTTAGGCTAATACCCTTAATGTCTGCAATGGTCCAACCAAATGCGGTCTTGCACTTTTTTAAAACCTGCAAAATTTGTTGTACTAACAAAAAGATGAGATAATAACGGGTAAAGTGGAATTAGGTCCCAAGAAAACATACCTGATATGGGTCGGAAGTGGTTTAAGCTCCAACTACGGGGGTTCCTCTATTGATGGCTTGGCTGGCGGTGTCTTTCTCTCCTCCAAATATTGGGGTTCAAACTGAGGTTCCTGCTTCCAAAATCCTTGAGCTTCAAAAGCCATAACCTATTATGCCAAGTCTTCGTTATCAACTTGTTTTAGATTCATTATGCAGGTTTAAATGGATCCCTAGCATAAAGAGTCTCATCCTCGTCTTGTGGCATCAAATCAACTACTTCTACTCATGAACAATTTGCAAACTCACTAGGTCTCCTAATAGAGTGTTGTACAATTATCTCATTATTTTTTAATCTCATATTTAATTCTCCACTCTCACAGTCTATTAATACTCTCCTAGTGGTTAAGAATGGCCTTCCCAAAATTATAGATATTTCTTCATCAACCTGGCAGTCAAGAATGACAAAATCAGCAGAGAATACAAACTTTTCCATTTGAACAAGCACATCATCAAGAATTCGTATCAGCCACTTCACTACTCGATCGGCCAATTGCAACAACATGGAGATCGGTCTGGCTCTACCAATTCCCAAGATCGTATAGATGGCCAAGGGCATCAAGTTATTACTTGCTCCCAAGTTGCACAATGCTTGAGTAAAAGCATAACTTCCAACTGTTCATGGGATCATGAAACTTTCAAGATCAGACTAACAACTTTTGACCATAGGTTTCGTCACCACAACAGTAGAAGTTTTGGTCAAAGTTACAGTAGAGAGGTCCCGGAAGTCAAACTTTCTAGACATCTGATCTTTCATCATCTTTGCATAGCTCGACATTTACCTCAAGGCATCTATAAGAGGAATATTCAACTGAATTTGCCTAAGCATGTCCATGAACTTCTTGTATTGATCGTCTTTCTTATGATTTTCTAGCCTTTGGGGGAATGGCGCTGGGGGTAGCTTCTGGCCACTCACCTGTTTATTTGTTTGCTCAAGCACCTTTTCTAGAACTTTTTCTTGAGCGTACAACTTCCTTATATTTAGCATTATCACTCTGTGCTTGATGAATTATTACCTCTGTCAGCCCAGTTGATTCATCAATGTCAAGTGGCACCAAGGAAGGCTGCACTATTTCCCTGCTGGTTTGAGCAATTTCTTGCTCTTTATCAAGGTCTCTTCCATTCTTTAGACTCACTGCCATTGGTGGTTTGAATTTTGATCTTTTGGATTAGTGTTGGTGTCTGCAGGTAGAGTTCCTTGTGGCCTATTATTCAATTTTAAAGACAACTAGCATAATTGAGTTTCGGTGCCTCTAATGGCTGAGTCATGTGAAATTATCTTCTCTTGCATTTCTCCATTAGACCCAATAATCTGTCACTACTAAAAAAATCAGGTTTTAGCGATGGACAAATTTTGTAGCTAAACAGAAAAATTCGTTGCTAATCTCATTTAGCGACGGATTAGCAAAATGAATATCAAGAAATTCTGCTTTCTACATGCGTTTTAGCGACAACGTTCGTAGCTAATTATAATTTTTTTGTGTTGTGTGCAACCCCTTGATTTAGGATATGTTACTATCTTCTTGCCTAGCCACCTGTTGTTGCTGCAATTGCTGATAAGGCATTTGTTGTTGTTGCCATTGATTATACCCTAGTTGTTGTTGGTAGGGCATCATCCGCCCCTATGGTTGTGCTCCTCCAGGGTTATTATTGTAATGTTGCTGGCTGAATCTATACGGTTGATTTTGTTGTCCCAACAGCTAGCCACCTTCTGTTTGTCCCCCTCAATTATTCACATAATTTATATCCTAAGTGAATCTCTAGTTATCACCATCTCCACTCCACGAGCATACATATATCTGATTAATACACGAGGAGTATAGTCCTCTATTTGTTGTATCTATAGTATCAACCTATTTTCTGCCCATCTAATGAATTTTCTTTGTCAACAGACTCTTCTAGTCATCAGATTGGTAATGTTTTCAGCATTTGTATTGTTTGGGTCAAGAGTGACTGAATGAACAATTAGGGTGAGGGTCGTGTCCCTCGTCATCCAACCTGAATTCTAAGCTATTTTGTCAAGAAGATTTTTATATTCCGCGAATGATTTGCTTAAGAATGCTCCACCCACTGAAGCATCAACATTCGCCTTCAGACTGTTAGCTAAACCCATATAGAACATCTGTCCTAACATCTGATCCGAAATATCATAATGTGGACACTTCACCAATATCCCTTGAATCTTTGTCAAGTCTCCTGCAGAGTTTCCATCGGTTTCTACCTAAACTTCAATATCTCATTAGTCTGTCTCGCAGTCTTAGTGAGTGGATAGAACTTGTTCAAGAATTGCTTGATTAATTCCTACCAAGTGTTTATGGAATTGATGGGAGGTGAATTTAACCAAGTATATGCTTCTCCAGTCACCAAGAATGGAAACAATAAGAGCCGAATTGCTTCCAATATCACATTAGGCTACTTTTGAGTGACACAAATTGATAAAAAATTCTTTAACTGCTATTTGGATCTTCAAGATAAGATGCAAAGAATAGCTCCTTGTTTTTCAACATGTGCAACATGTTGTTCATGACTTGGAATGTCTCGGCTTGTATATGAGGGAAGGCAATTGCGGTTGTCAGATTGTCAGCGATGGGTAAATCCCAATCATATAAAGCAACTTCCAGCATAAGAGGCGCCACCACTCTGTTGTTTGGATCACCCAAATTATTTTTATTATTTTTGTAGTTATTCTAGATGTCACTTATTTCAATTTCAGTTAGTTCGCTCAGTTTTTGTTTTTGTTTGTTTCTCTTGTTAACCCAATTCAACACCTTGAAAACTTTCTTAGGTTCCGGTAATGCTTTGAACAATTCACCAGTTCTTGAGAAGTTTCTAGGCATACACCTATGACACACAAGATTGCAAACGTTAAAGTTCAAAGAACCAAGAATTTTATAATTAAGAAAATTGACTAAATTAAGAATTCTAGCAATCCTTCTAGTAGTAATCAATAACACAATTAACTCTCAGGCAACGACGCTAGTGTATAATCCGGTTCAAGAGTCTGGAGTCGAATTTCACCGGGAATATTAACTACAACTATATGTCTTTCAAGAATTTAACTAATCAATTTTCAAAAGTTGTAAATATCACTTTATTGATCTTTTGATAACTAAATGCAAGTTGTAAAAATGCATTAAAAATATCACAATTAAAATAAAGTGTTGTAAACAAGACTGGTAAAACTAGAGTTATGATTTTCAATTGTTGCCTAATTATTCTCTATGAATTATGAGAACTTTCGTTTTCCTGTTCTCTTCCAAGCAACCCCGATAATATCTTAGAGCATTCTTCCAAACTACCCAAGATACCCTATTTTACCGCTCATGTTATCACATCAAGGTTTTGTTATTCCTACACTTGATAAGTGTGGATTTTAATAACTTATTAGTACCTTCTTGCTTTAGTTTAAGTTCGAAAGTAGTGATTTTTGTTTCCATATCTAATGAAATTGTGTGAATTGCAGGCATGTTGGAGGATTGGAGTTCAATGAAGAAATCTAACTCAAAAGGTAGTATTCCAGCTCAACAAGGCAAAAAGGAAAAATGCAAGCAGAAGTGCGATCCGCAGAAGTAATTCTGTGACCGTAGATGATTATGTGGTCCGCAGAAATAGAAGTGCGACCGCAGATGAAGCCTTGAACCCTCTGAGGAGTTTTGTAAAAGCATGGTACGGACACCAAATTGTGTGGTCGCATAAGCTGGTCGCACTGACAATTAAGTTCAGAGAAGGTGCATAAGATCAAGTGTGAGGTCTCTTGAGAGTGCAGTCCGCAACCAAATTGTGCTACCGCAGAAGCTGAAGTGCAGTCGCAGAGATAAATGTGCTGCTGTAGAACTCCTCCTAATGCAAGAGCAGAAGCTGAAGTGCGGTCTGCACATGAAATTGTGCGGCCGCAGAACCTCCCGAAGGGCATTTTTATTAGCGAAATTCTGAACAATATAAATAGACAGGAAATACTTTTTTGGGGCAACTTTTGTATTGTAGCAGCCGCTAGCGGTTATATTTAGCTATTTATTTGGAGCAATAATTAGAGAAAATCCATTAGTTTTACACTTTAATTCTAGTTTTATGTCTTCAATTACTTTTTCTCTTTATTTTTCTATGTCAATTATCATGAGTAGCTAGATTTTATCTAGGGTTGTGACCCAATCCTAGTATGTAAAATTTATGGGTTGTTAATACTAATGCTTGTTTATGATTGGGTGTTTGTTATTTAGCCTTGTTTATACATTATATCTTGAATTAATGGCTGCAAATATTAATTTATGCCTATTTGTCTTAGTTATTACTTGATAAAGAGGAACCTAGTCTAGGAAAACTTGGATAACAAGAAATTAAGCTAGTTAAGATTTTGACTAGTTTGATTAAAGGCATTGAAACAGAGATAGGAGATAATCCAACTTGTATTCATATAAATTTCTTAGATTGCTACCTATTTGCACATGAGAAATCCAATTTGGACATAAACCACTCTATGATCGAGAGTTATTGAATGGGTACTTGAGAATTGAGAGTCATAATATCACCCGATCTACCAAACAAGCATTAACTTAGTATCCCCATTAGGTTTACACCTAGGTAAAAGTTACATCCCTAGGATTTTCCTCAATTGATAAAAACACCAAAAATAATTTATTCTTTAGTTGTTATTACTTAGTATAATTTCTTATTTGTTAGATTAGATAACAATCACCCTCTTGCTTGAAAGTATAATTGAGCTATTTCACGTTCTCTTTTCAAGTATTTACCTTAATACCGATTGTAGACTCCCTATGGAATTTGACCCCGACTTAAGTTGGGTATTATAATTGCAATGACTATTTCCCACTTATTTTTGAGTGTAGTTTGGACGTGATCAATTTTTGGTGCTGTTGCCGGGGAGTTTTAGCAGTGTTAGCTATATACTTGCGTTTGTTTCTTGAAATATCTTCTTTTAATTTTGTGATTCTAATTTATTGAAGTGATCGTAGGTTCGATATGGTGAACAATGAACTTGGAAATTTATCATTGGGAGAGGTGGACAGCGATGATGAGCAACATGATGAAATGCCTCAAGCTCCACAACAAAATCACGGAGGTTGTGGTTAACAAGACAATGTGCCTCCACATCCCCCACCTCCTCATCACAATCACAAGCGACGCACACATCGAATTTTTCCCAATGAAGGTTATGCAAGTGCCATAGTCCCCTATTGCATTAGGGTGGAAAACTTTCAAACTACAAATGTTATGCTTACTTTGCTCGAGCAATGAGGTTATTTCACGGGGCGCCGAATTAAAATGCTTATAAGCATTTAAAGGGTTTCGCAGATACTTGTTGGGGGGAAGCAAACAAACAAATGTTTCAGAAGATTCTTTGAGGCTAAGGCTTTTCCGCTTCTCTAAGGGATAAAGCTTTGGATTGGTTGGAACGCTTGCCTAATCATTCTATCCATACTTGGGATGAATTGGCGGCGAAGTTTAATTGCAAAGTTTCTCTCTCCCGGACACATGGATACTCTTAGAGATGAAATATTAGCTTTCAAGCAAGAGCCCAATGAACCTTTCCATGAAATTTGGGAGCGATATTAGACAATGGTAAAGGAGTGTCCGAACAATGATATGACCGACAACATGATCCACTAAACTTTCTATCATGGTATTAATATTACAAATCAATGTGTGGTCAATCAATTAGCCGAAGGCAGCTTTATGACAACACCTTATGCGGAGGCATGTTAGATTCTTGATGAGATGGCGGAAACTTCTTCGGCTTGGAAATCCGGAGCTAATATTCCCCAAGGTGATCCCAACATGATTATCTTCATAAAGAGTTGCAAGACCGTGGACAAGCCACTGCCGAATTGTCAATAGCTATGAACCAGATTGCTAAGGCCCAACTTAATCAAGTACAATATCCTAATCATGTTCATGCTATGGAAGGGGTAAATGTGTTGGTCAACAAAAAGAGGATCCGAGGTCCATAATTTCAATCCCGAGTGAAAAAGTATGCGCAAGATGATGGTAGTTTTGATCAAGATGATTCCTATCATGAGCAAGAAGAAGAGGTTCAATTTGTGAACAATTACCAAGGGCAACAGAGCAATTTCCAAGGCTCCAATCAACAACAATGGCGTCCTCAAAATAACCAAGGCAATTGGGGTTCTAACAATCAAGGAAATTGGTACAACAACAACAACCAAGGAAATTGGGGAGGCAACAATCAAGTAAGTTAGGGAAACAATAATGAAATGGGCCATACCAACAACCTACCAACCAACCTCCTTATCCTTCCCATGGTTCAAGTTATTCAAATAATGAAATGGACCGTATTGAGAACATGTTCAAGCAAATAATGGAGAAGAATGCGAATTCAAATGCCCAACTTGCCTCTCATACCACATCAATCCATAATCTTGAAGTTCAAATGGGGCAAATCTCTCAAGCTCTTAATACTTGTCCTAAGGGTGCACTACCAACTGACATAGTAGTAAACCCAAAGTGTGGTAACAACACGGGGCATATGCTATGGCAGTTATCACAAGAAGTGGAAGAGGAGGGAATGCACCCACCTCAAATGAAGGGCGAATTTGTGGATGATGACCAAGTATCAAAGAGGAGGAAATCCCAAGCAATGATGTTCAAGCAAGTGATAAGGTTTGGATTGACATTGATGATAGTGTGGAGGATACTCAAGAAAAGGTGAACCCGTCTAGGGATTACATTATTGACATATCGGAGCCGGTAGTGAAAAAAGCTAAGATACCCTTGCCTAAGCCTCCACCTCCTTATCCTCAAAGGCTTTCCAAGAAAAATGGTGAGAATCAATTCAAGAAGTTTATTCAAATGATGAAAAGTCTCTCTATTAATGTGCTACTGGTAGAAAATTTAGAACTAATTCCCGGTTATGCCAAATTTATAAAAGATCTTGTGACCAAGAAGAGATAGATGAATTTTGAAACTATCAAAGTCACTCATCAAGTGAGTGTAATTGTTCATTCCATGGCTCCTAAGTTGGAGGTCGGTGCTTTCATGATTTCTTGTAATATTGAGAGTGCCAATTTTGCTCAAGCTCTTTGTGATCTTGGGGCGAGTATCAATTTTATGCCCTACTCGGTGTTTAAAACTTTGGAAATTGGGAAATCAAGACCCACATCTATGAGGTTTCAAATGGCCGATCGTACCATAAAGAGGGCATTGGGAGTGATTGAGGATGTTTTGGTCAGAGTTGATAAGTTCATTCTTCTGGCAGACTTTGTTATTCTAGATTGTGAGGTTGATTATGAAATGCCTATTATTCTTGGGAGACCTTTCCTTGCTATGGCTAAGGCTCTTTGTGATATGAAATCCGGAGAACTCACTTTCTAGGTTGGTGATAAAAAAGTAGTATTCTATGTGTGCAAGTCTATGCGGCAACCAAATAGCAATGAAGTGTGTTCTTTTTTAGACTTGGTGACTGATGTTATTATTGGTGACACAAGTGCTATAATAATTGTTGGTGATATTTTGGAAGCAGTTTTACTGAACTTTGATGATGATGAGATGGATGGTTTCGTGGAATATGTGAACTCTTTGCAAGGAATGGGGTCATACAGCTATGCACCCTGAAATTATCTTTGGATCTTGAGAATAGGAAGACTCCTCCTACAAAGCCTTCGCTTGAAGATCCACCTACTCTGGAGTTGAAACCATTGCCATCACACCTTCGGTATGAATTTCTTGGCCATTGTTCTGCTTTACCGGATATTCTTTCTTCTTGTTTGACTAACATGCAGTTTGATTACGTATTGGCAGTGTTTCAAAAGAGGAAGAAGCCTATTGGTGGAATTTGGCAGATATTCGGGGTATATGCCCCGCATTTTGCAATACATAAGATCAAGTTGGAGGATGGTGCTAAACCTTCCATTGAACATCAAACAAGACTCAATGAAGTTATGCAAGAAGGTATCAAAAAGAGGTTTATCAAGTGGTTGAATGTCGGGGTTGTCTACCCCATTTCCGATAGTTCATGGACCTCTACGGTTCAATGTTTCCCAAAGAAATGGGG